>PVHY01001563.1:66076-153624 GCA_004024945.1 Uropsilus gracilis | reverse complement strand
GAGGGAAAGGGGAGATTGGAGGGAAGGGTGGGGGGAGGGGTAAATCCCTGGGATTACAATGATGTGAAATTTACATATAAATAAATTATAAAAAAAAAAAAAAGAAAGGATCCATTCCAGGCCTCTCTCCCAGCTTGTTTCTTCACATGGTGTTCTTTCTGTGTCTTGTCTCTGTCTCTGAGTCCAACTTTTTCCTCTTACAAGGAATACCAGTCACTTTGGGCTAGCGCCCACCCAATGACCTTATTTTAACTTCATCATCTTCAATGATCCTATTTCCAAATGAATTCACAATTAACTGGGGGTTAGAACTTTGACATCTCTTTTGGGAAACACAATTCAACTCAAAACAAGGATTGGACTTGTTATGAGCTTTTATTTTATATGGAGTCAGGTAGGGCCTGTTAAAGTGACATTTGACTATGTCATGTAGTTACCTGGAGGGAAAGCTTTTAGGACTGTAATGAGAATAGGAGAATATTCATGTTCTAGGAACAACAAAGATACTCATGTGCTTAAAGTTGGGGAGTGGGAAAGGAAGAGAGAAAGAGAGAGAGAGAGAGAGAGAGAGAGAGAGAATAGATCTGAGAGTTTGTGGAATTTTCTCCTTGAATTAAAATGGAAAGCTATTGTCAGATTTGAATGGCTGGTGTCATAATGTGATGTAAATTTTGTAGGGACCCATTTGACCACTATGTTTTAAAAAGACCAAACAAAACAAGGGTGGAAGAAGGGAGGTCATAACACAGAAGAATTGACAGTGACCTTGACCGGAGCTGAGTGATGGATATTAGATGAGAGGCTGTTAGGTTTCAAGGGGAGATTCAACAGGATTGTGGATAGATTGAATATTGAAAGTGAGAGCCAAAAAGGGACTCAAGGATGATACTTAGGGTTTTGGTTTCTGTAACTAAAAGGATGAATTTGCCATTTATTGACAAGGGAACAATAAGTTTTGCTGAGGGGAGACAAGAATTTGATTTAAGATGTGTTAAATTGGAAATGATTTTTGGCATCCAAATGAAGATTTTGAGTAGGTGTTTGAAGATAAGCATCTAGAGTTTATGAAGACATCAACGATAGATGACATAGAAAGCCATGGCTTGGATTGAAATGATCTAAGAAACAAATAGAGCTGAAAAGGTCAGGATCTTGATTGCTTTAGCATCCACAGGATGGAGAAGTGAAGCAGAACAAGTAGTAGAATGAAACATACCTCGACAATGGGGTAGAAAAACAAAGAAGAGTGAATTTCATGAAATTAAGGAACATGGTGTTTTGGGGAGGAGGTTGGGAGAGCTGTGCTGAGTATATCAAACCATGGGAACTAATCATGTGATTGGAAATTTGGTAACCTTCATATGAGGTTTTTGGGGAAGTAAATGAGATGAAAACCAGATTGTAGTAGATTCAAGAAGACCTGGAGAAGGATCATCCATACGCAGTGCTTTTTTTCCTTTCTTTTTTTTAACCCCTTAAATAGTTGTAATCCCTATGGCTCTCAGTGTTTTCAACTCCTTTAAGAATTTGTGATTAAGGGAAACAGAAATGTTACTGTACATAAAGATAAGTGGAGGGTTGAAGTCAGAATTATTTTTTTCAACTGAAAGATCATACATCATTTTAGATTCTGATGGAAGTGATGTGTTAGAGAGAGAATATAAATGGTGGGGAAAGGTGGCAGAGTTGTTGACATAATAGCTCACAATCAGTGAGAAGGTGTGGGTTCAAATCTAGTATTGGATGGAAAGATTAGCTTCATCAGGAACAAAAAGATTTTTTAAAAATTAATTAATTAATTGACTATATATTTTATGCTTTATTTTTATTATCATTTTGTTATTTACATATTTATGTATATGTGTATATATATGTAACTATATATTACATTGTTGTATTCCCAGGGTTTTCCCTCCACCTTATCACCTGTGAACCTTCATCTTGCTCTTCTTGTGCTACTCCCTTCCTTGATTTTTCCCTCCCCACCACCCTCTCCATAGGAACTTGTCCCAGTTCTGTTGTTAGCTTATTTTGAATTTTTCTTGGCCTTTGTTTTTTATCCCTATATCCCATTTATAGGAGAGACCATCTGGTTTCTGTCTTTTTCTTTCCAGCTTATTTCTGCTAACATGTTTCTTCTAGATTCATCCATGTTATCACAAATGTGTTGCATTTGTCTTTTTTGATTGCAGAATAATATTCCATTGTGTAAATATACCACAACTTTTTCAACTGTTGATCAGTGTTGGAGCATTTGGGTTGTTTGCATATCCTGGCTATTGTAAATAGTGCTGCAATAAACATCCGAGTGCAGGTGTCCTTTTGAATTAGTGTTTTGGCATCCTTTGGGTAGATTCCCATAGAGGAATTGATTAATAAAGTGGTAGTTTCATTTTAAGTAGTTTAAAGACCCTTCACACTGCTTTCCGTAGTGGCAGGACCAGTTTGCATTCCCACCAGTGTAAAGGTATTCCTTTTTCTACACACCCTCGCCAGCACTTGTCTTTTTATTTATTTATTTTTCTATATGGGCCATTCTTGCTGGTATAAGATGGTATCTCAGTATGGTTTTGATCTGCATTTCCCTGATTATTGTGATGTTGAACACTTTTTCATATGCCTATTGGCCATTTGTAATTACTCTTTGAAGAAGTATCTTTTTAGTTTTCCTTCCTATTTTTTGACTGGGCTTTTTGCTTTGTTTTTGTTAAGTTATATGAGTTCTTTATATATCTTTGTTATCAGATGCTTATTACTTGTAGAAGGGCAAAATCTTTTCCCCATTCATTTGAGTTTCTTTGTTTTGGTTATTATCTCTTTTGCTGTACAGAAGTTTTTTAATTTGATCTAATCCCAGCTGTGTATGTTTTTATCCATTATTTTAGCATCTGTAGATGGAATGTAGAGATTTAATTCATAATCAACAATAATGGGGAGACAGTCAAGGGAAGGAGGTTGTGTAAAAACAAAAGTATCTTAGTAGATGTTAGAGTAAGGAAGGTTTCTTGTTGTTATTTTTCCATTTTGTTAGAAAAAGCAAAGACTGGCAGAAAATGGAGGGAAATGTTTAAGATTTGAGGAACTGGTGAAGATGTGAAAAAGTTTCCTATGTGCACAGGGTAAGGAGGAAGTGGGGAGGAGATGACTGGATTTGGGAAACATGGTGGGATGAGTGATCAGCACCCAGGTGCTATTTAAAATAGGTGGTCATTAAACTACTTTACTTGTTGACTCTGATCATCCTAATTGGTTGTTTTCTCCAGCCATATGTATAAGCTCAGGCACAGGCTCATAGCTGATGAAGAGGCTGCAAATAAAGAGAGAAGAAAAGGATTTGGTAAAACTGATATGCAAATGACAGTGATGGGTGAGTACAGACAGGGTCTAAGCTAGATAAGAGGGGAAATGAGGACAAGAGGAGAATGAAGGGCAAAGAGCAGTTGGATGAAGGCACTGAGGAGAACCTGTTTGACTGGAGAGTTATCGAAGTTGTAGGGAATTGAAAAGACTCAGCTGGGAAAATTGGTGGCAGTCATAAGACAAGCTGAAGGAACTAGGACTCGAGTGCTAGGTGCAGTTATTGGTAGTAAACATATCTAGAACGTGACCATAAAGTGGATCCATGAGAAAAGGCAGAAAGCAATATAATCAGAGGGCAGGGTTTGGGAAGGATCATTACTTGGATATTATAATGAGTAGGAACAATGAGAATAGTGTTCTAGTGAGACATAGTGAGAATAGTGTTCTAGAACAGTGAGACAACTGAGAACTCAATTTGTAAGGACTGAAGGGGGATCTACTAGAAGTCTGGACAAGTAAAACATGGAGGACTATACCATGGTGAAAATCCGAGGGGCTGAACTTTGGGGTAGAGAATCCTGGGAGAAGACAAGGGAAATGATTTGGGAACAGCTGTGGGGAGCAAGGAGGACTTAATCCCACCTTTAGATCCAGTGGCATGAAGCATGTGAAGGAAAATGGACTTAAAACTAAAGAGGCCTAAGGGAAAATCATGTCTTCAGTGGTGAACCAGACTTTACTTATTTCAAAGAGGCCATAAACATAACCAGAGGAGGTTTCAGAATCAAGGAGTCTGCTTACATTGGATCAGTGTGTTGGGTGGGGAAGTGTGAGGGATGGGGTCAGAGGAAGTGATAGTCCAGAGAGGGAATGACATGAGGGGTGACTGGAGAAACTGAGACTCTCTGGAATGACTGACTTCAGCAGAAGTCAGATAATCATGCTCTGTAGACTGTTAGTGAAAGTGTTGGAATAACAGAGAGGCTTCTAGGCCGGGCTTTTGGCATGTGAATATAGGAGTATGTACCCTTATCCTCATACTGCTTCTGGTATTCTGCAGCCCAGAAAGGAGAGTGATGTCTAGAACTCAGGGATCCTTAATGTCTGTTGCTGAGTGTGTCTGTGCCACACAAGAAAATATTGGTAACACTGCTGGCAGGACATGGAATTGCCTCAAAGAGCAGGAAAACCTTCCTCATGGAAATTGGTTTAAAATTATTATTATTATTCTGGAAAGCAATGATTGACTAGAGTGGGAGTTAAGTGCACAGACATTACATGTCAGGGGTATTGTTTAGTCAATGTGAAAATGAAGGTTGTAGAATTATTGCCCAAACAGGACAGGAGAGATAGGCGTGGACTGCTCAAGAGGGGCAGGAGAAGACCTCTTTGCTTAAAGCCAAGAGCCTCCAATGACTATGCCTTTGTGAAAATGTCTCCACCTACTCTCTGATCTGAGGAAGGAGCAAGAAAACTGGGCTCTTTAGGTGGGGGAAACATAAACATACTCTAGAGAAAAATCAAGCTCAAGGCCTGCACAACAAATTTTAACCACTTACTTGATATGGGAAGTCTAACCCAAGAAATTAATGTCATATCTCTTCTAGAAAGAATGGAATGAAACCTCTGTCAGTATAGCACAAACTGTCTCAACACCACTCCATAGTTCATGGCACCAAACATTTTCCACAGAGAGGAAAATGGAGAACAATATATGATGAGGGGGAATTGGTCTATGCTTTAAAATTATCTATACTCACCCACTTAGATGCTCTCACACAGTACTAATTATATATTTCCCATCACACTGTTGATTCTTGGGCTTATGTCTAACTCCACAGGATCCTGAACTCCAGATCTTCAAAACAGCTCCACTGAAGGGGCTAATAAGGATTTCCAACATAGTGTGTATAGTGGTCAGCCTCCCAGGTGGCTGTAAAGAACCCTAGCATCATCCACAGCCAGGATAGCCCCTGCACAGGAAACTGGCAGGTAAGGCCAGTAGAATGTTTACAGAAGTGACAGTCTTTCATTTTTGAGACTAGTTTGTAGAAACACTATAGATTCCATGCTCTTGCTCTCACTCTGTATGGGGTCTCTTGCTCCGGGAGGAGTTCAGCTGCCACGTCTTGACATTCAGATTGTCCTGTGGTGAGACTCTTGTAAGGAGCTGAGACCTGGAGTGAATAGCTGGTGTCGTCTTGACAGAAATATGACTGAGAACCCCTGAAGGTGAATCCTGTAGCTCTGGAACACCTGAGTCTTAACATAGTCAGAGTCGAAGCTTAATGCAGCTTGAGGTGCCACCCAACTGAGAAGCACCCAGGTATGGGAGGTTCGATTCCTGACCCTTAGCCACCATAAGATTGCTAAAGATTGTTGTGTAATATATTTATAATAACTTTGGTGGTCAGATATTATGAAGCGACAGAGAATTAAAGCATATTGTCCAAAACCACCGTGAATTTTCTCCCAAAACTTTCTCCTCCTGCATTCTTTCCTTTTTCTATAAATACTAACCGCATCCTTCTGACTGTTTGGATCAAAAATTTTGGAGTCATCTGTGAAGAATGACATATCTCTATTATTTCTCATACCCCAAATTTAGCTTTTAAAGCCTGTTGGTTGAATGTTTAAAATATATTTGAAATAGACTACTCACCACACCACCACAGTTGTTATCCTGGTCCCAGCAACTGATTAGATTGTGTCAGTTGTTTGCCATGCTCCACCTAATTTTATTCCTTCCCCCTCAGTTTTAGCTTATTCACAATAAAGCAATCACAGTAAACTTTTAACATCAATGTCATGCCACTCCTTAACGGACTCCTTCCAATTAACTAGGGTGAAAACCAACTTCCTTACAGGGACTCTGATGCCCTACTTGACTTGCTCTCTTCCTCATTTTTCTTTGGCCAATCTGGTATCATTGTTGATATTCCAACAGACATGGAATATTTCTGTCTTAGGGCTTTTGTACTCATTGCTCCTTTGCCAGGAGTGTTCTCTCTGATACCTGCAGTTCTTGTTCCTACCATGGATAAGTTTTTTTCTGTGACAGTCCTATTTAAAATAGGCTGTAAGCTATTGTGGTTTCTGTTACTTCCTGCCATTTTCCCTGCTTTATTCTTTTACCAACTTTATCACCATCTCACATACTATTGATTTTTTATATCTTATATATTGTCTTCTCTCTACTAGCATGTGGATCCCATGGAAGAAGGGGATGTTGTTCTGTTCATGGATGCATTTCCAGTCCTAAGAGCAATGGTTGGCACTTAATAGGAACTCAGATATTTTTCCTAAAAGCAAATACTATAAACAGGGGAAGTAATACAATATTGTGAAAAGATAGAAAAATCTAAAAGAGGCTATATAATAAATGTTTATAATTATTAAAAGTGAAAGGAATGAGAAACAAAAAAATCAAGGTACTCTTAAAATTTGTTATGTTTGTAAAACAAATATCACTTCAATAAATGAAAATTATAACAACCAAATTAAAAAAATATATATATATTCACACACATATAAGGGATCAGTTATATTTAGAAAGACAAATTGGAGGACACAACCCAGAATGGGGCTCATAGATATGATGTAATTACAGTTATAAAAAAGAAGTTAAAACTTGGAATGAGAAAGTCTGGTGATATTTCATAAGAATCCCAAAGGAAGGAAATGGAGTGATGACAGAGAAAAGATAATATTTAAAAAAGGTTTTTCAGTTAAAGGAAAAAAAAAGTAATGATATCCCTTCAAATTAAAATAGCATATAGTGTTCCAAGAAGGATTAAAAATTAATTTAAACTTCCACCATATACTGGGACAAAACTACAAAACATTCTGAAGGGGAAACCCACAATTTAGTAAGAACATAAAAATAAAAGGATATTTGCAAAAGAACAATGATGAGACTGTCTGAAGACTTTTCATGAGTAACCACATATTAGAAGACAATGCAAATATACTTTCCATCTTCTGGTGAAAACAACATCATCCTTGAATTCTACTCAAAAAAGTATCATTCAAGAGTGAGAAAATGAGAACATTTCAAAAGCACTCTCACTGCCTTGACTGAAAAAATCACTACAGTATATTTGTCGTAATGAACGTTGAACACAGAGAATAAGAGTGTTCAAATGAATCATTTTCATAATTTTAAATAAACATCGACTTACCATCAAGTTAAAATTTTATAGGAAAAGATTAAAATAAGGACGCATTAAGCTATTAAACAAGATGGAAATATTAAGCAACAAAACAATAAGATCACAGATGGAAGGAGGGAGATCAGAACAGAAATGTTCCAAGACAGTTCCTGGATCTGTTGTCCTCTTTTTTTCCCCTGTTGTTCTTTTAAACATCAAATATGCATTTAAGTATCTAAAAGAATAAAATAGAATGTATAAAATAAAAATTTGTATTTTTTTAAGTTTGTGATGGGAAAGAGGGGAATAAAGAAAACTTACTAGAGTTTTAATAAAATTCAAGTATAAAGAAAAAGATGCTTGAAAATTAAGAGGAGGAAAAATAGGTACTAGTAAAACATTAAAGGGGAATTTAGAGACAGTGTTGTCAGACAAAATTGATTTAAAGGCAAATGCACTGGTGCAGGTAAAGATGATAATGACTAATGGCTGAAAAGATGATAATGACTAATGGGTGAAAAGCAGTAAGATACAGTAACTCAAGCTTAATGATGTAGGCTCAACTATTCTAGGAAGAAGTGGTCAAAACTAAGAATAAAAATTAATTAACAGTATCATAATTACCATAAGAGTAGTTAACACATCTTTTCCAGAAGCTAATAGAAACAAAGACTTTATATTAATGAGACTATCTGAGATGTGAGCAACATGAATAAGAAAGATGATTTAAATTTAAATGAGGGTTAACAAAGATGACTTAATTTAAAATACCAGCTGGAGTGGCTAAGGAGGAGAGGTGGTGGGGGACCCCTAGGGACACAATGATGTGATTGATGTGAAATATATATATATGTATAAATAAATTACTTAATTAAAATATATGTATTCATGGCACATTTCCCCTCCATTTTTAAAGCACTTGTTTACTGATAAACACCACATAATTGACATCATACAAAATGATGACCACATTGTACATATTTTTTAAAAACTGAAAGACTAAAAAATTATGAATTAATCTTTCACCTCATAAGGTTAACAAAAGAAAGGTGAAGGAAAATAAAACTACAAGTAGAAGAATAAATTGAAATAAGGAAAATTAATAAAGAAGGTGAACAAAACAATGTATGTAAAGTAAAACAACAATACAAAGAAGAAAATAGAAATCACCCTTGCATCTCAAATGACTCTGTTAATATTTTTTTGTGCAAATCCTTTGTGTTTTACAGGAAGAGCTGAAACTAGTGCCAGACTGTGACAAAGATTGCAGAAGAGATGAGCTCTGCCTCTCTAGTTTAGAATTCTGAAGCAGGAAAAATGCTTTGAAAGTGGCAATGGGAGAAAGGAAAACTGCTCTTTTTGGTATTGGTATATATGGACTGTGGAAATATTGGTATCACTGGAGTATATGAAGATTTCAATTGGAGGAGGGGGAGTCAATGACTTTTCAGAAAAGAGACAAGGCATATAAGAGAATTTGCAGATCAAAAATCAGAAGCTGTAATGATTATGTTTAGAGGGTTAGAGAACAGGGGGGTGGGTGATGAGTAGAGCAGATTAGAGAGAACACAAACCGTGGGGGAAGATTCCTAGTAATAATGGATCACTGAACATCCATGAAGCCTAAAAGGACTGTGACCAATAGGGAGGGGAGGATGACAGGCTTAGTCCTGGTGGGTGATGCCATAAGAACTGGTGAGCAATTACTTTAAACCCTGGTCTGGAGACTTAAGAAGCTGGTGGCCAGGGTCAGGGTGATGGGGGCATTGGGTTCTAGGAAGGAGGGGTGGTGGATGTCTGTATCTATTCTTTTCTGTCATTTAATTACCCCAGCCTTCACTTTTTCAGAGTTTTCTACTTACTTTGGGTCTATGAGGGCATCATTTACTTTTTAGTATAATTATGAACTATTTTTATTTTTTCTGCCAAGTCTAGTGATGATGGGGCACGAGGGAAAGTTTATAGAGTGAGTTCATTGTGCTGTTAGACATTTAGGGCAAACAGAGCAATGCTTAAAGAAAATTAAACTGCCAACTCTACCCAGCACCTCAAGAAACACTTGCCAGAGCTGATGAAGCTCAGGGGGAAAAAGGCAACTTTTATCCCAACTGCCGGCAGGCCAATAAACCCTGAGATGTAGCTAGAAGGGGGTGGGCAGTCCCTTGAAAATGGCCAGCTTCTAGATAATATGGCAATTCCCCCTAAACAAGGACAAGCAATAACTTGAAAAGTCCTCAAATGCTCTTCTTCTCCCAAGGGAAGGGTGTAACTAGTTCACAGCACGGTGATTCAGGCCACATAATCTCCCTAGCCCAAACATGCAGTTAAGACTGATAATCTACACCCTGGGAGCACCGGAGCAGTGCACCTCAAAAAAGGATGGAGTGAATAGTTCCTGCATCCCATTTAAGACTGGAGGTCCCACAATTCCCTCCCAGTTTTTCTTATTATCCAGGACTGCCTGTCCAGGAACCTCTTCCTGGGTATCCTTTTATTCTGTCTCTAAATAAAATTTGCTTTTGCTTCTGGTAAAGATATGATTGACTTCTTTTCCTACCATAGTCAAGAGCAGAAGAACCCCCGAATGCAAGAACCCCGAAACCTGATGACAGTGCTGATTACGTTTGGAAACTGTCTATATTTGGATGTAGCATTTGAGTTCTTGCTGTTTGGCTACTTCAAAAACTAATCTTTTCAAGCCGGGCAGAGTGGATCGTAACTGTAAGCTTCAGCCTATGAAGCGGCTGGGGCTAAGGATCGCGGTTTGAGTCCCGCTCAGGAAAACACAGCGAGACCTAGTCCCTAAAAATATCTGGGCATGGTGGTACGCGCCTGTAAGCCCAGCTACCTGGGAAGCTGAGGTTGGGGATTACTTGAGTCTGTGGTACCCCGGGCAACATGAGCCTGTGGTTCCATGGGCAAAAAATAGCGAGACCTAGACTCCAAAAAACAAAAAACCAAAAAAAAAAACAAACAAACAAACAAAAAAAAACCACACAAAAAAAAACCCCAAAAAACTAATCTTTTCAGGAGTCACATTTGATGGTTAAAGTTTCTGCAAATGAGCAACAAGGCAAGCCAGCATATAGAAAACAAACAAACAAAAAATGAGGGAAGTTAAATTACTTTATATTTGCTGCTACATCACTATGCTTCCCATGTGTTCCCCACCCCATTCCTAAAATGTTCTCTGGGTCTGGTCCCACAGAGACCAGAAAAGAAAAGTCTTATTATTTCCTCTCACACCCTGAATATGTCTTCATCAGTATCCCATATACCTACTATGGCCACTGTCTTTGATTAAAAGTTCACTCCTCTGGCTCCAGTGACTCGGAAAGGGCATGCCTGCACCACTTTCCAGGTACAGATCCCCTAAGTGCTGGAAAACTATGTTTTACAAGTGTATTTGCTCTGTGCAGATTTTTGGCTGCACTGTAAGCCTTGGGCTGAGAACGAATAGCTGATTCTGGTTATCAAAACTCTGTCTAAATAAACCGGGACCTCACTCTATCTCTCTTGGCCATAGAGTTAGGTGTATGGACAATCCATCTTGGATGCTCTCCAAAGTGAGGATAGTTATTGAAGGATAAAAAAATCTTCCTTATAAGGAAGTTTCACCTAGGAGGAAGGCCCCCAGCGTTGGCTTAGCAAATAGCATAATATTGTAGCTCCAGGATTTTGGAGCCAAATATGATTCTCCCTGCCCTCAACCAAAGACCCAGCCTGGTTTTTATAGGCCAGACATAAATCTGAGAAAGTGTTTATAAAATAGACTGGGTCTATCTGGAAGGCTTAAAAAACAACTTTTATAGGTTAATTCTTAGGAAATCGATTTGGAGCTCTTTAGAGAAGTTGCATTTGCAGGGAATGGGATCCTTCGTACCTTATCTTGCCCTGTCCAGTTAGGGTGTGTGGTTCATTCAAGAAAATATTGTTGCTAATTTTAGGTCCCTCACACTCTTTGCAGCATGGAGGCCTGCTTTATTGTGACACTATGAGGAGTCAGGGGGGACATTTTGTTAGGTATTTCTTAGTGGAGCTCAAATCTGAATGCTTCCCCCCTGCCACCAACTCATTATACCATTTGGAGTTTGTATTTCCACTTGACATTCTAGCTTCCAGTTGAAGCAAAAGTGATTGGAGAGCTTATCCAGAGAACATTCATGCCAAAAATAATTCCAAAGTGTAGTCTACTAAAACCAACAATTTGGCAGATGAGGAGTCTTATGTCTTGAGAAAAGAGTTCTTGTCTTTTGACAGATGCCACTAGGTACAGAATGTGATGATGACACTTTGGTGAGATGCAGGAATACATGGAGCAATATTTTCATTTCAGCAAGTTCTTTTTGGGGAGGGAGATGAGACAAGTACACTAATCTATGAATGATAAGAGCTGTGAACAAACCAAACAACAAAATTTACTGTGGTAAGATTTGTATATTCAGAAGAAAATCAGTATATTTCTTGGGGGAAGCAAATAGGTAATTTCAAGAAGTAACTTGGCATTTAAGGGCAATCTGAGTGAATTGGTTGAATTTTTTGTCAGTGCAGACAGAAGTTAAACATAAACCTACTGTGATGGGAAATCTCCTGGCGTTAAAGGAGAACAGTAGAAAGTTCACTTTAGTCAGAGAGTAAATGACAGCAGGAAAGAAGGAATAATCAATAACGTTGGATAGACCAGTTGGGGGCAAGATGACAGAAACCCTTGAAGGTTGGAGTGAGCTGTTACTTCACTGGAGGCAGTGCTGACCATGGAGGGTTTTTCACTGGAGGTGAAATGGAGATAGGAAGGACAAGAAGAGCTAAAACTGAAATGTCATAGAAACAAGAGAACTAGGAATGAGTCCTGTCTTTAAAACAAGGACAAAATGAGTTTCAGAAAGTAGATAGTGGTTCATATGTCCAATGTTTATAAGAGGTAAAGGAGGTAAAGAAGAATGACAGAAATACTAGGGCAGGAAACAGGTTTTGAGGGATTTATCAGTAACTAGTTGATGAAAATAAAGATTCATGGGAATTTTTTATGAATATATTACTAGCAAAGAAAAGGATAAAGATATGTAAGTAGTTTGTGAAGGATAAGCAAGATCTGTAGAGAATGATCATAGGTAGAGAGAAAAGAATTGCTTGTAAAGAAAACTAGGATTTTCAAATGGCTGGAAATCTTGAAAAGGGAGGTGCTATAGTTTCTGAATGTATTCTTTTTTGTACATGGTTTTGGTTTGGCAAAAATTCTCTAGATTCTCAAAAGCTAAGGTGTGATCTCATCTTTGATATCATCACCAATACTCATGCAAGAAAGTTCAAGCCTGTCGGACTGTTATGGTGATGAGAGTTACCCCAAGTAAGTGGGGCTCTTGTGTTGATTAACTGACTGGCAAGATTGGCACCAGTGCCTTCATAACTCTGTACTGACACAGCACCTGGGGTCCCTGAGGTTGGGCCTCTTGGTGGTAGGTATTCACCAGGATCAGCAAAAATACAGCAAATAGACAAATAGACATTTGGATTATTCCAATTCTGCAGATCAGATCAAAGGAGATTAAATGAATGTGTTGCCCCTTTTATACAAGCATTTGGCAAATATCTCATTCTTTCAAAGATGATTTTGAGTTTTAGAATTAAGATTTCCTCCCCAAGCATATTTCTTTCAATTTTCAAAAGATTGGGTAATTGTGGGAAATTTAATCCACATGTTTATGATTCATTTTGACTCCACGTCTTTCAAATTTATCTTTGGAGCATAAGCTGGTACTTAAGAAGCCTTTTAAAGTCCAGGACTTTCAGAACCAGATTGTTATTTTGCTAGTTATGTCTTGAAAACATATTGAAAATTTTCATAATCTCCAAACTCAGAATTTGGAGAGCTGTCTGAATGAAGCAAACTCCCAAATCCGGCAGCTTATTTTCAAGAGCAAATCTGTAGGTAGAGGACAGTGAAAGCACATGAGGAGCAGATTTACTGAGCAGTAAAGAAGGGGTATCTATGTTTATTAGGAATGTTGTCCAGGGTGCTTCAGATACTTCCAGAAACAGCAGGCCTGGGAAACATCTACGCATTTGTGTCTTTCCTGGTAGGCCACTTCTTTTTATAGCTTTTAAGGCATAGATCCTTGAGCTGCTGGAACTTTGAGATCACCTCATGACTTTTTCAACCCCCTCATTTTAGAGATGAAATCAGAGCTTGGAAAAGATTAAATCTCACACATAGTAGTTTTAAAATGTCTAGTTCCTACCATATCTATCTCATCCTAACAGAGTCATGATCCCATCATGGGACCATGGTGTTGGGTCTAGGCAGAGTGGAAGTAGCAGTTTTTGGAGAGGCTGAACACTTATTTTTATATGGAATGCCCTCTATGAGCTTTCTCTTTTCCATCAGCTACCAGTTTTGGATTGATTTCCCTCTCTCTATGGAAGAGAGATGATGAAGATTCTGAAGAAATGGGTTTTTAAGGTTTTACAGGAGAAGGGTGTCATATTGCACGGATATTGTAATGTTCTGATTTATAAAACTATTTTCTTCATTTAGATGATGAAAATATATTCCTCATACATATGTGGTCTTCATTTACATTTCTTATCTCTTTACTACCCCAAGTGCCTTGTAATTTCCTAAAGGCTAAAAGCAGTTAAAGGTGTCTCTTATTATGTTAATAAAGTGACTTTTGGAAAACACCTTAGGATGGGGCTGGTTGCCAGAAGAACCAACCATATATGTATGATTGGAGAGTTGAAACTTCCAGCTCCACCCTGAGACTGGGAGCAGAATGAGGAAGGGCTAGAGGTGGATTTTAATTGTCATTGATTTAATGGCCAATAATTTAATCAATCATGCCAAAATGATGAAACTGCCATAAAAAATACAGAAGAAGTGGGTGTTGGAGAGCTTCAGGGTTGATGAACATACAGAGATTTCAGGCTAATGGCACACATTCTGAAGAGGGCATGGAACTGCAGTTTCCCCCATACCTTGGTTTATCTAACTCTTTCAACTAGTTGTTGATCCACACCCCTTAGTATTCTTTGAAATAAATTGGTGGTCTAGTGAATAAGTTAATTTCCTGAGTTCTGTGAATTACTCCAGCAAATAAATAGAACCAAATAAATGGAACCAAAGCCATTCAATCAGAAGCACAGTAATAATCCTGCCCTGAAATCTTAGGAGGAATCTTAGGATCTTTCCTGTATAGGCAATTAATCAGAAGACCATCTAACTATGTGGAGCTCATCTTGAATATCTGCTTGTGTACAAGAACTGCTTGTTGATGTGGGGAGCTTTGCCAATACACTCTTGTTGCAAATTGATCCAGGTATGCCACTGGAACACTCTGGTGTGACTCCCTATTTCTGCAGGCTTGTTTAACAAAGATACTTAGAGCAAGATAATTATTCTGAAAACAGATGTCTTCAGTGCTCAAATGGATACATTTCTTGCTCCAGAACACTAATGTTATTAGATGAATCAATGGGTGACCATTCTAAGTATGTTGGATCCATTCAGTCACTGCAGGGGAAATCTATTAACCTTGGATTCAAACTTTAGTCCAGAACAACTACACTTGGTTATTTAGTTTATTTATAAAAAATGTGGGAAGTAGATGTGTAGCAACAAAGGTCTTGGTCTTTGTTCAGTAAGGAAACTAGTGGTGAAATTTATGAAGGCCTTTTATCAAGAATGAGGTCAATAGAACATAGTCACATACATGCCATTTAAAACAGCATTTATTTATTTTGTAATGATTATAATCGTACTATATGTTATAATGGAAAACTTGAAAAATGCCAAAAGTATAAAGAAGAAAAATAAATCGCTTATAGTTCCACAACTTAGAGATAACCAATGTAAATAGTAACATTAGAGTTTCCTGCATTTTTGAGCAGGTCTGTACATACTTTTGCTTTATTTATTTATTTATTTTTTAATAGATACTATTCTCATATGTTGCAAATGATATTATTTTATAATTATAAGATAAAAAAGAAAAAAATGTTTCATAAGAATCTAAGACAAATAGTCATTATTTTATTGGATCTCTAGAACTGGTATGAATTCAAAGCTTGTGTAGGAACTGAAACAAGGTAGCTGAAGTTCATGGATCTTGATTCCCTCTGTGTTGTTTGTCTTTATGTCTACTTTTCCTTCCACACTGGCTATCAGTCTCAATTTCTCTACCTTCTTCTCACATGTAGTCTGTTTTAACTAATATTTTTGACTTGACTTACTGTAACTTATGCATGGATATTTTTTTTTAAACTCAGGAGTTCTCATTCCATATACCATTTTTGTGACATTTCCCAGTTCAAACTATTCAGAGAGACATCTGATTTATTCAGCTAATAACTCTTATCTCTCTTCAAGAATGGCTTTATACAGGCTCTGCCATAAATCCTGGGTTAGTTCCTTCTAATTTATTCAGGTATGGGCAAATGATGCAGACATTCAGGTGACATTTAGAAAATATAAATGAAGATCATGAAAAAAATCAATCAAAATCCTGTTACTCTGTAATAAACATTGTTAATGGTTTTGTGATTCCTTTCTTTTAGTTTTGTAAGGCATATGCCCATATATGTGTATATATATATATATATATATATATATATATATATATATATATATAGTGTAATTTTAAATATTTGGTCACATCCTATTTTTTAGCTAAACATTATATACTGAACTTTATCTAACACCTAACCATTTCCTCAAAATTTAATTTGCAGTATTGTGCAGTTATTCGTTTCATGAACGTACCTTTGTTTTACTTCTTTAATTCACCTTTAGTTAATAGTTACCAAGCACTTTTTGTTGTCTGCAGTGGGAAAAGTTACTCTGCTTTTATTATTGTCACAGATTGGTAAAATTTCCAGAATTAGAGAAATTTTCGGTTGCTTGACAGCCCCAAATGCCAAATATCTGCTCCAAGTTCTTCAGGTAGATAATTGTTTCATGAAAATGAGGACACTTGCATTGTTTGTGTATTCTTTCAAATATATTTCCTAAGACCATATGGAATTTATTTTGATGTATGGACATAAGGAAGGAATTTAACCTTAAAATATTTTTATCCTCAAATTTTAATTAAGAAATTATTCAAATTCATATGTTTGAGAATTTCATATGTTGTGAATTTGACATTTCATAAGTTTTGAGTCAAGTTTGATATTACAAAACCTGAAGTATTCAAATAATACTCCAACTCTACACTTTGTTGCCCATTTACACTTCAGAAGTGGAATGAGAATAACTTCTCAAACTCTGTTAAGATTGAGATGGCCAACTGATGCAGCTTTAATTAATACATAAAGAGAAAAATCTTCAAATGTGCTAATTTTAAACTATTTTTCCTACAAGTTCAATATACTGCACCAGAACTTTTTATTCACTACCCATTCTTTGTGAACTGATTTGGAATATCATGTAATTTATTTCCTTAATATTCACATGCAGTTGGTTGAGATTCACCTCTGATTTAGATGCTATAGCAATTTGAAGTTGCTGAAACACATCCTGTTTTAAGAAATAAAATATTTCTTATTCTTACATATTCTTATATCCAAAAATATGGTGCCATGTTGTCATACTGCTTGGCTATTTCTAAATTTTCTATCCTTTACCACCGATCTATTTTGGAGTATTTTACTTTAATAGTTATGAACTAAATTTTGTTAAAATCTGGTACTTCTTCATTATGTGTTTCTGCCTAATCTTATCTATTTGTGCTTCTATGTGATCTTTCAAAGGAATCTCCTTTCCAATCCCCTTATATTCTTTAGAGTTGCATTAAATTTACAATTCAAATTATACTAATTTGAAAAAAAATTGTTTGTAATATAAGATATTCTGGTAACTCAAATTTGATATCAATTATCAATTCTAATTTCATCTGGCTCTCTTTAGTTTTTCATACGTGTAACAACTATGCTATTAAATGTTGTGTCTGCCTTCAGTGAAAATGCTTCTAGTGTTTAACCATTGTGTTTAGAGTTGTCTATTGATCTGATACAAGTTATTATTATAATTTTAAGAAGGTGCTATTCTTTCCATGATTAATCAAAAATTAATCATATTTATATATTGAAAAGTCATTTGATACTGATTCACATTTTTGAGGACCTACTATGATCTTCCTTTAACATGGTAGATTTTTAAAGATTTAGCAATACTTAAACTTCTATATGAATTCTACTTTATCTTGTCAATCAATATTTAACATTCTACATCTTTGTTCATAAGCAAAATTTAGTTTGTAGTTTTGTCTGTTTTCCCTTTCATTTTTTCATTTTTTTCCTTTTCGATAATCTTGGGTATAGAGGGTTGAGTTATTCAAACTTCATAGTCTAGTGTATAATTTTATCAGTGGTCTGTGTGAAATCTCTATGTTTTAATTTGTTTATTCTTTCCCACTTATCCCCACACACTGTTCTCATTCTGTTTTTCTCCCTCCCTCCACAAACAACTGCTATAATATTTAGTATATGTACTTGTGTATTTGCTTGTGTCCTTTAAAAATGAGTATTATCATCATATGGCTTATATTAGCTTAGTATGTTATAGATCTCATTCTGTTTTTACATTTTAAAAAGTAATTTTGTTGGGTAATGTTGGTGTACATCACTGTCTCCATAAGAATAGTGTAGGATCCCCCATAAGGCATTGCTGCCAGGGTACACCCACCACCAAAGCACCCATAGTCTACCATCACAGACCCTTATTGATGTTTTCCTTCTTTGTTCTCATTCCTCCCTTTTACTTTATAAAATGAAACCAATGTGCTTAAGACCCACCTACATGACTACTGCTCAGAATCCATGTATCCACACTTTTAGCTTTGACTTTTCAGATTTTGTATCATGGATACACTCCCTCCATTAACTAAAATTTGAGGTTCCCCATGATTTCTATTTTAAAATTTTTGCAGAGTTTAACCTGTACAAAATATCTGTTTCTTGAAAATTTGAAAAACTCCATTCACACAACTAATTGCATCTGGTATCATTTGGGTACCAAACTCTCTCCCCCCACCACCCCATCTCTTGTTCCCCCCATTATGGGTCTGTTTAGTTTTTTATTCAGAATTTTCTAACTGAAATTTCTTGAGAAGAATCATTATTTTTCAAATCTAGTGGCCTATGTGCATTCATACTACTTCTTATAAATTCAAGGCAATCTTATAATTGTGATTGCATTGCTTTTAATATTGCCAATGTTTCCTACTTATGTTTTTCTTTGTTTTCAACACTAAACTTTTCTTTGTTCTGTTTTAGAAATAATATATGCCTATTTTGTAAAAGGACTTTAGTGATTTTCTTATTTTGAAATTAACCTTGTCTAAAATTTATTTTATTATATTAATTTAAGAAATTAATGCTATTCATCATCTTAAATATTATTTAATTTTATGTTCCACATCACTAATAATCAGGGTAATGCAAATTAAAACCATACTGAGATACCATCTTACACCAGTAAGAATGGCCCACATAAATAAAACAGACAACAACAAATGTTGGCATGGATGTGGAGAAAAAGGAACTTTCTTACACTGCTGCTGGGAGTGCAAACTGGTCCAGCCACTACGGGAGGCCTTGTGGAGGACCCTCAAAAATTGAAAGTGGACTTACCATTTGACCCAGTAATCCCGCTACTAGGAATCTACCCAGAGGACATGAAGACATTAATTCAAAAGGACACCTGTACGCGCATGTTCATTGCAGTTCTGTTTACAATTGACAAGATTTGGAAACAAACCAAATGCCCAAAACAGATGATTGGCTAAAAAAAGATGTGGTACATATACACGATGGAATACTACGCATCCATCAAGGAGGACAAACACATGTCATTCGCAGCAACATGGATGGAACTAGAAAGACTCATATTAGCAGAAATAAGTCAAAAAGAAAAAGAGAAGTACAGAATGGTCTCACTTATATGATGGATATAGGGAAAAACAAACAAACGAATAAGAAAGAATGAAAACAACCAATGGGACTGAACCATGGAGCAAGAGAGGAGGAGGGGGAAGAAGGCAGGGGAGGTGAAGAGTACAAAAGATCAGGATAGTTAACAAATGTTAGTGAAGTGGGAAAGCCCCGGGGTACTCAATAATGGAATAATGTAATATAAATATAAATATACATATATATGCAAATTTTAAAAAAGGACAGAGTTATTAGGGAATGGAGAAAGAAAAAGAGCCATCTGCATAGTGCCAGGCAGGCAAGAGAGCTGCTTCTCCCCGGCGTAGAAATTGTGCTGATTCCTTTTTTTTCTTAATTTATTTATTTTTTTATATATGTGTTTCACATCTTTGTATTCCCTGGGGACCACCCACCATTTTCCCTCCCTGACAACTCCCTCCCATCCCCACCCTTCCTAACCCCCCACATACTCATCCCTTTTATGGAATTTTCATGCACATGTCTATGGACTAAATTGTCAACCAGAATAAAATTTATAATAATAATAATAATAAATGTTATCTAATTTTTTAAAATAAATTTATTATTTTATTTCTTATTTCTGCATTTATCAGATTTATTATTTTGTTTTTTTCAGTCTACTGAATAGGATACTCAATATTATTTAGTGATAAAATCCTGTTAATTTTCTTCAGAGTATCTCTACATTTTACATATTTGTTCTTATTGTCATCATTTTAAAAATAGTCTATCATTGTAGTCTTGATTCTTATTTGTCTCAAGAGATATTATAGAGAGTTTAACATTTTTGGTGTTTAAAAAAATTCTCCTGTTATAAATTTCTGGGTTTATTACGTTGGCGTTAGAGAATGCAAGAAATTGGTCTGCATTGTTTCAACTTTTTGAAAGCTAGCAGGATTTTCTTTGTGGCCTGACAGATGATCAATTTTTGTTAATGTTTCATAGTATTTGAAAAAACAGTTCTCTCTGAATATATGTGAAGTTTGATGTACATCTATTAAATCATATCATGAATGTAGCTTTTGTTTTTCCACATATGTGTTTTTGCTCTGCTTGAACTGACAGAGCCTGGAGATGTTATTTTAATGACTCCCCCTGTACTCTGGTCTTGTCAGTTTCTTCTTATGTTTCCAACAGTATTTTGCTCTCTTTATTTCATCAGCGAGGTAGATCAAATATCCTCCTAAATTTCTTTAGTTGTGTTCTCCATGATTCTTCAAAAATCAAAAATACCATAAAGCAAAACGTGTTTGAATTTTACCCAGTCTGGTATAATTAGTTTTAATTACATTTAGGACATTTAGAACCTGCTATGATATAGTTTAACCTAGGTTATCTTTGTAATGTGAGTTTTTATATTTTCCTGTAATTTTGCTTCATTCTTTACCGAATACTTTCATACATATAATATTATATGTATGAAACAATTCACCCCTCCCATCTCAGTTAAACACTGAATATCTATTTTTTACTGGAAACCATATAAAAATTATGTTTACCCCTCTTGAGCTAGGTCCACCTCAAAAAAAAGTCAGGTTCTGCCATCTGACTCTGTCAATGGAAGTGGACCTGAAGGGATATATGTCACGTCTATGCATGAACCTTTAAGTATTATTGTTCGATCTGCTATTGTTCTTTGCTCTAAGAAAAGTGTATTCACATAAGAGCCACTCTTTCAACCCAAGTTCCTCAATGGAGTCAACATGGAGCATCTCAGCTGATGTGACAAGAAGGAACATATCATTAGACTGGGGAAAAATCCTTTTGTTGTAGCCTCTGAGATTTTGGTATTGCTAATGTAGCATAATTCATTGTAGCATAATTTAGTATTAGCTGAGTAATATGTATATGTGCTGTGTCTCAGGCCCTGGCTTATGCATTGAAGATCTTAGATATGGCCCCTGCTCTTGTGACCTTAAGAAAGTTGGAAATGTCTGTCAGATATGCTGCTCCTCACTATTTATAAAGTCTCAGTAATATTTAATAGCTCTCTTGATAGAAACTCTGCACAATTTTTGTTAGAATTTTTCAAAATATTTTGTATTTTTTGTTCTGTGAATATAATCTTTATTATATCATCTGAGCACATTTGGCTACTCTATGGGTAATCCACAGATTTTTGTATCCATGTATTATCTGGGCACTTTATTAAATAGTTTTGTAGTTATTTATTACATTTTCTAGGTGTATATTTTTAATAATTTTGCTTCTTTGCAAAACTTATAACATTTCCATTTTGTATCTCATTTAATTAACTCTATTTATATAAAAACATTGGATAATAATAGTGGTGGCAAATGTTTGTACCTTCTAATTGATTTTAACAGGAAAGTATTACATGCTTGAGTATTAAGATGTGATTTATTTAAGAAAAATCGTTTGCTATGTTGAGAAGATCATTGACTATTTCTACTTTGAGTTTTTATTCTGAATATATGTTGCATTTTAATAAGTGCCCTTTTAATATCTATTGAAGTTTTGCATGCTTGTAATTTACTTTGTTAATTTTGTTAATTTCTTAATATTAAAATACTTCATACATATTAATATACAACATAACCCTAGTTGATGATGATGAATAATCTTTTAATATATATTTTAACTTAACTAACTGCTAATTTATTTAGCATGGGACCTGGTGTTTATAATTGGCTTGGTTTAACATTCATTTTGTGAGTGCTATCTTTGTGAGGTTTTGGTATCAAGATGATTCTTACTTTAGTGGATACTTAAATTTTTATTTTATTTTACTATTCAGGGATAGTTTATATAGCATGGGATTATCTGTTCCTTGAAAGTTTGAACTGATGATAGTAAAACTGTCTGGGTGAATACCTCTTTAGGAGACAATGCTTTAGTTACTTCCTCTGTTTCTTTGATGGTGTTATTTTTCAGCTCAGGTTCTATACTTCTTGAGTCAACTCTGCAGTGGGTAGGAATAAAGAGGGAATTTCTCTCCATCCACTGGGATTCTTTTCAGGCAGTTCAAGCAATCAAATTAATATGACACAGAGGAAAAAAGAATAAATGTAATTATGTTGTATGAAGAAATTGCATGGATGTAAATTATAAACAGGGTCAAAACAGGGGTACATACTCTAAGTTAAGGAATGGAGTAGAGGTCTGTGGTTACATGAAGAGAGTGGGGTAACTCAGATGTTAAGATGCAACCAATGATGAAGATCAAGTGACCTGTAATTGTGTGCTTGCCCTGTCATGTATGTAGGTGTCAACTATAAAAGGTGATTTCTTAGGTAAAAGTCTTAATTCAGAATGGTACCTTTTGTCTTTATTCTTCTAGGCATGGACAAAGTGTCCTGTAAGTCTGAGGGCCTCAAATACCCTCATCAAAATGACCCATCTGCCAAAGTGACTCCTCTTGTGGTGGCCTAGCCTTCAAGTGATTCCAGACTAGCACTTCGTTCAGATATGAGCTGATCATTTGACAGAAAATTCCATCTCCTAGACCTTTGAGTGTATTCTGTCTCTAAACTTGTAGCATTTGCCTTGAGTAAAATGTTCATGCTAAGTTCTGGTGATATGTCTAAATAGGAGAGGATTGAGTATTCACCCATCTGTGTCTCTGTTCTGTTCCGCTCAGTAGTATATATTTCCTTGTGTGCTAGCATTTGATTTGGGATTTTTACTTTGTCTATAACATATATTAGAAATAAAGTTGGTGGTTGGGTGCAGACCGAGAGCCCACCAGGACCTCTAATCATTAGAACTTGCTGGTATTCATCAAAAAGAACCTAGAGATTGTGAGCATCCAGATTGGCTTAGGCTGGTATATTCCCATTCCCATTAGTCCTTTTGTTTTATGTGAATGGAGTTGGGAAAGAATTACACCAACTTCTTCTAAAATATTCCTTATATAACAACGAGAGATGCCCTTCTTTTTAGACTGAAGAACCTGATCAAGTGACCTGTAATTGTGTGCTTGCCCTGTCATGTATGTAGGTATCAACTATAAAAGGTTATTTCTTAGGTAAAAGTCTTAATTCAGAATGGTACCTTTCGTCTTTACAGCAGTGGGGCTGCTGTAAGAAAGTGCTACAACTGGAGGGACTGAACAATAGAAGCTTGTTTCACTGTTCTGGAGGTTGGGAGTCTGAAATCCAGGGGTGGGCAGGTTTGGTTCCTTCTAAGGACTGGGAGGGAGAATCTGTTCTAGGCCTCCTTGCTTCTAGTTGATTTACTGGGAATCTTTGGCTCCTAGCTATATCATTCCATCACTTAATCTTCACGACATTTTCCTTGTGCCTCTTCACTTCATCTTCCTTCTGCGGCTGTCTGCTTCTTTTCCAAATTTCCCCTTTTTATAAGGACACCAGTCGTACTGGATTAGGGCCCACCTTAATGACCTCACTTTAACTTGATTACCTCTGTAAAGGCAGTATTTCCAAGTAAGGTCACATTCTGAAGTACTGAGGGGTTAGGACTTCAGCGTATTTTTTTTTTGGTGGGGGGCTCCACAATTCAACCCATCACTCTGAGTGAGGCTGCCAATAGAAGGGAAGTCACCAGGGCTTTCTTCCTGTCATTGGGCCTGATGCCGCTCTGTGTCATGCAGCAAACACGAGTGTGTGGGTCACCAACTGTCTCTCTTAATCCATTTCATCAGTCATCTTACTTAGTAGATAGCTTTTTTTTTTTTTTTCAAATTCCGTTTGACAGACTGTTTCAATCTTCCCCAAATTAAGTTTTTTGGGGAATTTGGGGCTTCAGGGTTTTGTTTTGTTTTTTGTCTTTAGCAGTATTTTCTGGGAAGAGGAAAGGGGCTATATCAGGCCCTGTTAGTCAGATGCCAAAGTTGTAAACCAAAAGCTGTTCTGTCTCCAGGCCCTATTTTCTTGCATTTTTCTTCTCCTCCATCTAAACAGCAGGTTGTTGCACAGACTGCACCCTTGACAGCACCTCTGCATGAGGCCCTGGAAGGACATCATTTCTACAGTCTATGTGGATAGCAACCTTTTGGGGAGATCGTTGCAGCTTAGAGCTTCTCTGAACATGTGTGGTGCCATACCAGTGGGCTCGTGTAGCCTCTTCAGGAATCCCCAGCTGTCTTTATTGCTCACAACTCTATTATCTTCTGAAGGCTTGCAGCTTATAAAATAGCTATTTTGGCCAAAGCCATACAATAAAGCATCATATTTGACTCTCACATTTCGCCTCCTTTCTTGCTAGCTAAATAATGTGACATTTTGAATTTGGAATCTTCAAGTTTAGCTTACATTTTTGGCTTTTACTAATTTTATCAAAGTCTTACTGGGATGCTTGTCAGTTTCCAAAGTGCTCTGATATGATCTCATCTTATTCTCACAATAAGTTGCTTTTCTGCTCATTTTTCATGGCGATAACTCACAGAAGTTGCTGGAGGCATGGGGAGTGGGGGGGGGGCAACTTGGCCAAAGCCACACAGATAGTGGCAGAGCCAGGACTCCAATTCAGGTCTGCTGACTCTCAGCTCGGCTCCTTTCCATTAGGTCATTCTGCTCCCCTGCTACCTCATGGTCACGCCAAGTCTCGGCACTCATTCAAGTTCTCAAAATACCACTATCTTCTCCCAGAGTCTCCCAACTTAAAGGTATGGGAATAACCAACAGCTTTCTACTATATTGCTCCATCTGTGTCAATCAGGGGTCAGCAAACTGTTGGCTGCGGTGTCTGATTTTACTAGTTTAGGAACAGTTTTGCATTTTTAATGGACTATAAGCAGTAATAAAAATAATATATGACAAGACCTATGTGTGGTCCATATGGGCCCAACTGTCTAACCTTTTCTATCGACTGTCTAACCCTTTGTATAAAGATGTTTGTCACCTCCTGGTCAGGATAAATAATACTTTTGTTTGCTTTGAAACTCTTTTGCCCTTCATCTGTAGTTATGCTATTTTTTGCCAAATATTTATTAATTTAACATGAAATTAGGGTTGGATATCCAAATTTTGTTTTTCCCTGATATTTTTGTTTACTCTTCTACCAGAAATTGTAGAATGGGTACAATATGGAATAAACTAGCCCTTCTAATTTATTTATAAAGAGTGAGAAATTTGGCATCAAATATGTGTCTATGTGTGTGTGGTTGTATATGAGTTCATCTTGCCTGTCATTAATATGAACTCATAATAATAATAAGGACTAATACAGTTCAAGGAACAAGGTTTTTTTGTGGTCTAGATAGTGAGTTCCTTGAAGACAAGAGAATGTGTCTTGTACCCATATATGGTTGGTCTCCCCAAAGGGTCAAATAGATTTTTCTCAGGGTGTCCTAAATAGATCTCTCAAAATTTTGATTTGGGAGCTAGAGGTCAATCAATGCCCTTTATGGTTACATAAGTCTATTACCATTATTTACAGAATTCAGATTGATGAGAGAAGGGTCTTATGGGCTGAGGAGATACTTTTGCTTTTTTTTCTAATAGGAAAAAAAGCAGTCATTCCTGCTCTTTTTTTAACCTAGAAAATATTTGAAGGGTCTCATTCAGTTACAGGCTTATCAGTGAACAGGTCCTCTCTAAGAATCTCATCTTTACTTTCAGACTAAGAACGTTATCACCTCCTCTTCATCTGTTGTGTGATGTCTCCCCTACTTTGTTCTCAATGCCCTGGGTCCTTAAATGCGAGGTAAATATCTTCAGTTTAATTCAGTTCTTTAGAACTTACAACATTGTTAATTTTCCATATTTATGTATTATTGAATTGGTCTTTTCACTGATAACCTATCTAAAGCTTGTTCATCAAGTAAAGAGTCCATAAAGGTAAAGGCTTGATTTCCCTTTATCCCAACAACTATTGTTACCAGAATTTAGCACCAGTGCCTGAATAAAATATTGGTTAGTCAATGAATGATGTTGGAATTAAAGAAGATTTTGGGTAGGAAGTGAAAACTTTGCTTAATTTTGTAGAGGTGCTAAGAACTGAATAAAGAAATAAGAGTGGAGAATATATGCTGGACTGGTAAGTGTCTATAGGAAGAAATAGCTCCATGTGCATCTTCTTCCAAGCTTTAATTTTCACTGTAATGAATTACCATTTGGTGAACTTTTAAAATTTTATTTATTTATTTATTTATTTATTTATTTATTTATTTATTTATTTATTTATCTATCTATTTATTTATTTATTTATTTATTTTATTTGAGACTAGGTTTTGCTATTTTTGCCCATGGAACTGCAGGCTTACGTTGCCTGGGGTACCACGGACTCAGACAACTCCCAGCATCAGCTTCCCGGGTAGCTGGGATTACAGGCATATGCCACCATGCCCAGCTATATTTTTTTGGAACTAGGTCTCACTATGTACCCCCGGCGGGCTCGAACTGCGATCCTTGGCTCTGGCCGCTGCTTCCTAGGCTGCCGCTTACAGGCATGCTCCACCATGTCTGGCCCCATTTGGTGAACTTTGTTTTTTAATAGGCTTTATTTTTTATAGCAGTTTTAGGTTCACTGCAAGACTGAGTGCATAGTATAGATATTTCCCACACAGCCTATAAATCATACATTATAACTGACAGACCTACCGTGACACAAGTCATCACCAGAGTTCATAGTTTACATCAAGTTTTCTCTTAGAGTTGTATTTTGTATAGATTTGGACAATGTACAATGACACATATCCACTGCTGTGTTGGTATTGATACAGGGTAGTGACACTGCTAAAAATTTTATTGGTGCTAAAATGCCCTGGTGGTAGGAGTCTGGAAGAACCTCGAGAGAAAATAGGAAGTGGGAAAGGGGATAAAAGCAAAGAGCAAGGAGAAAAGAAAAAAGGAAAGGAAAGGAAGGACACTAGACTGGAAGGAACAGGCCCACATAGCCTGCCAGGGGAAACACTCTGGAAGAGAGGGTTGGTGGTAGCAAGCAGCCATGGAGGCTGACAGAAGAGTAGCTGATGTGGAGAGTGTGGCACCACAGCAAGGTGGCATAGTGAGCTGATACCTGGAGATGGCCAGGGATTTGGAAAGCTGATCTGTGCATCAGCAATTGTTGAAGAAATTTACAGAGCCTTGGAAAAGTGGAGCAGCACAGAACACTGGAGAAGTGAAGAGAAGATGCCAAAGAAAGACTGGACTTTGCAGTGCCTGCCTGAGTTTTGGAGGGGCAAAGGGCACCACCGTGGACATGTGTCTTTGGGAACTTTGGGACTGAAAATGGTGACAGGGTAAGATAAGTGGCCACTTGTAACAGTTAGGACTTCTCATTTTCCTGGTTACTTTCCCTTGTTAATAAAACCTGTTGTTTAAACTGCTTTTGTCTGGTAACTGCTACATGTGGATCATGCAGACCTGTGGTTTGTTGTTGCTGTTGGTTAGAGGCTTCTGCCCCTTTTGGACCTGATTTCAGTACAAGGTTGGGTTACTTTTTGCTCCTACAAGAAGCAGTAAATCCCTGAAAGCAGGGACTAGTCCCTGTGTCTCCCCCCTGTTTAGCACAGAGTGTGCAACCCAGCAGAGACTCAGTTACTATTTGCTGAAAGAAATGATGATCTGTCAGACCAAAGAAGTAAATCAGGGCCTGAAAAGAGACAGTCTTTAATGACAAGCTGAGTACCTTGAAATGTACCCTGTCAGTTATTCAGGGTCCACAGACTACAGTCCACAGGCCTCGTCCTCACACTCCCAGTGCAGAGTTGAGCAATCACACCAGAAATGGTGCATGGCTCTTGGACAACTAAAATATTCATAGTGACCCTACCTTATCTGTGACTTCACTTCCAGTAGTTTCAGTTACCTGTGATGAACTGTTGTTGGAAAATACTACATGGAAAAATTCCAGAAATTAGCGATTCCTAAATTTTAAACTAGACAAAGCTCTGAGTGATGGGAGGAAATCTTGTATGATCTTGCAATACCCTGTAATTAGTGTATCCACGTTGTATGTTACAACCTAAGATACATTCAATGCTTTGTCACTTACTTCACTTTATCTTGGTTCATAGGCATGGGATCCTAGTCACATCTTCACAAGAGAGGTGAATAAAGCAGAATGAGATATTTTGAGAGACAGATGATGTCGCATGCCTTTATTGTATGCTGTTATGATCTTTCTCATCTGTGATTGTTGTTACTTTCTTACAGTGCTGAATGTATAAAGTAAACTTCATTATAGGTATATATGCTCTGCCTATAGAAAGTATAGGCATATACTATTCCGGGTATCAAAAGGGGTCAGTACCACCCTAAATTTTAGGTATTCACTGGGGACTGGGAAGATTGTCTCAGAACATATCTCCTGAGGATAAGAGAGAACTATTGTGCTCTCTGCTACTGATATAGCCAAAGTTTGCCAAGCTGTGCTGAAGGTGGTGGGAAAGGGAAAGGGGACAAGCAATGCATTGTGAAGACAGTGCTGCCTCTCCAGGAACACTGAAGCTTTAAAGCAAAGAGAATCTGTCATTGCCTGCAAGTCCGAGTAGCTCCTCCTTTCCAGAGACGTTATCTGGCACCTGTCTTGGTGGTGAATATTCACAGTGGCACTTAGGAGGGCACCCCATTCTTAGAAAACAGTGTGAGTTTTGCTCCTATTTAAATATTTCTTCACATCCTATGCATTAGCTACTTTTATGATTTTCTGAGAGACAGCTAATGGATGATGATTTCCTCAGGACTTCCTGAACTTCTTTATTACTCATAACTCTCTTATCTCCAGAAGTTTAGCAGTTTATAAGATGGATACTTTGGTCAAAGATGCATAGCAAAGAATTACTTTTGTCTCTCAGCCCTTCTGGCTCTTCTCTTGGTAACTGAGAAGTGTGGTCTAACAAGCTTGGAGAAGGGAGAGCTCATGTCTAAAATAGCAAGTATTTCTGGAACTTTAGAAAAAGGCTCTCTTTTACTTGAGGACCTGGTCCATCATGAATTCAGGGCAGAGTTTCATGAGTATGCACAGTTCTCCTCCTGCCCTTGACACTCTAGCACATGTCCTTTTCCTCCCATCTCAATAGCCCTAAGTTGCCATCTTGAGAATAACCATTTGGATCCAGCCAGCTCTGTGGTTCTTGTGTTCTGATCTCAAATTCCTGTGAAAAGGCACAGCTTGATGCAAACATCCTAACTCAGAGTTAAAAATCCAGAAGTAACTTTTTTTCCTGAGTTCTGTGATTCACTCTGGCACATAAATCAAACTCATGGAAGAGGTCATGGGAACCTCTGATAAACCAGTCAGTCAGAAGTACAAGTGACAACTTTCATTTTCATTTGGCATGGGAAGTGGGGACAGTCTTGTGGGACCGAGCCCTCAATCTGATGCTATCTTCAGGTGGATAGTATCAGAATTGAGTTGAATTGTAGGACTTCAAGTAGGTTGTGAAGAATTGTTTGGTCTTGGGAAAGAACCTATGCTGAAACTGGCAATCAGAATGATAGAGTCACATGGATAAGAGGCCACAACGGAAATATTTTATTTTATGTACATGTTGAGGAAATGATTATATGAGTATGAACAGGTTGAATATCATTATCACTTGCTGCTGAGATACTTTGGGATATGGCTACTTCACATGGGGTGGTGTGTGGGGGCACCGACTTGAATGTGAATGGAAGGAAGGATGAATTACTGGAGTTCTGCCTCAAAGTCAGTAAGGAACAAGTGGCTTGAATGAACTCTGGAGCACCTCCCTCACCCTGTTTCTCTATTGTTTTCAAGTGCTCTCTGTGTATATTTGATGCTTCAAGGTACAAACATACCAACGAGGATCCCTGGGCTCTTTATGTTGGTAAATCAGGGTAAGCCAGGACTGACTTTTAGAATGGTATAAGCAATTCTTAGTGGACCTGACAATATTGAAGGAGACAAGTTAATAACAAAGACTGAGTTTTTTGCCATGAAACAAATGGGGGAACTAGAGCAACGATATTTGGGTGAGTCAATAAAATGAAACAAACTCATAAACTGGCATAGTCAGAGATATTCAGTGACAGGGACATTTTGAGTCTTCACTAAGGAAACAATAGAATCTGAGAAATAGAAATAAAAAAAGACAGTGAAACACACAGTAAGACTGGACAAAGTTTTATTTCTTGGGAAGATGGAAGGACGATTAAGTCTAGATAATGGCCAGACTGCAAAGTGTACCTGATGATGTGGGGACTGAGAGGGAATGGTATATTATATGACTGAGTCTGATCTGCTACAGAGGTTCTGTTGTGATGTGTTATAATATGTGTAATATGACAGTATCATTGATGGAACTTATGCTGTAATTCTATAGAGTGAGCTCAACATGTTTTAAATGAGGTCTTTTTTTCTTGTAAGCAACTAGCATATTCCTCATTTCTGGGACACAGTAAAGTATCAACATTTGGAAAAAGTGACATGTACATAAAATAAGATCTTATTAGCTTGGTTCATTATCTGTGTGACCTTCTCACTGTGTCTTTAACATAAAATAGAATGATGGATTTCATTACAAGAAAATTGAAAATATAACTGGGTCAAAGAACACACAACTCTAGTCAGATGTTCAACAGCAACCATTTAAATAATGTCTTTATGTTTGTAATTGGTCTCATTTTTCTTCTGAGACCTTCTTGTACTGTTTCTGACTCTGTGACTAGAAAATAAACTATTTTTTACTATTAGTTTTTGCATGGCTATCCCTTCCTCCCTTGCCTGTTCTCCTCTCATTAGTCTTCTAAACAAAATAATCTATATTAACAAACATATTTTCCCTATATACATAGATTATGTATGCACTAATACATGTAGGCATCTATATATAGAGATGTTGGGATTTTAAAAATTAGGATGTTATTTGAAACACTTCTGCATTTTGATTTTTCACTTATGCCTTTACAGAACTCCATCCAAGTCAGTGGGATTATTCTAATATATTTCAACCATTATAAACTATTCCATGGTGTGTGTAAATTATAGTATCTATGGAATTCTTTAATTGAAGTGCATTCACTTTATTTCCAGCCTTTTCCCTTCACATAGCGCTATAGTAACATTTAAGTGCATATCATCTTTCAAACTAATGAATCAAAGTAGTTTAAGGTGTAGGACGAGTGGGGACAGATGTGGACTTTGATGAAATTCTAATAATGTTACCTCTTAACTTGGTGAATTTAATCTAAAGTAAGCCTGAAATTAGGGTTTCCCATTTCCATCACCTAGTCTCTCAGTGTTTTTGATACTTACCAAGAAACTGCATTCATTTGTTTTATTCTTTACCAACCTCTCCAACTGTCTATACACCCATCACTGACCAATCCATCCACCTTTTTCTAACACTATTTTAGCAACAATAGAAAATACAAAAAAGATCTATATAAAGGAGTTCACAACGTAGTTGATAAGCAAGCCATATATGTAGGAATTACTGTTTAATAATAGTGGCTTGGTTTGAGACAGTTTACTAACCAGTTCCTTGTTTTATCTGTCCTTACTTCTTCATTCTTAGTCAGTAAAGATTTCAGTTCACCTTTCTAGACCTCAGTTTTCTCATCTGCAAAATGACAGAGTGAGCTTAGGTCCTAATTTAAACACAGGGGACCTGTACACCAAATCTGCCCTATAACCATAGTCTGAGGCTTCACAAAGAAATACAATGTTTCAAAACCAGTCTATTTCACTTTAAAATATGGATTTTCAACTTCTCTCAAAAGCAAGACAATGTAAAAATTTTTAGAAATTATGTCCACATGAAGTATGATAACCAGGTAAAATATGATAACCTAAAGTATGCCAAAGCACAGTTACTTAAGAAATTGCCTAGGGGGTCTAAATAAACAATCCATGACTTACTAATTCAATTTACTGGTATGCAGCCCAATTTCTCCTTGAGTCTTCCTCATTCTATCATCACCACTCCATGTACTACCACCAATGACATCCCACTGGGAACAACAATAATTATAAAGTGTACATAAACTCTTAACTTCCTAGTAGGGGCACTAAGTCTTTGGATATGAATATGATGGGTCAGTACCAGTACTAATAAACCTGGTTCTTGCCAGCCCTGGTGTCCTTGTTCCCTGATTGCTCAACTGGGTATGGTTCTTGTACCCTGATTGCTTGCTTTCACACATGCCAGTGGTTGCTCACTTCAGACAGGAAATGACTGTCCATTTCACCAGTTTGAACTGTTCACTAAAGTCTCCTTCCCAGTTTGGCTGTCAGTGGCCAATTATTTTGTGAGCATAGTTGATTTTCAGAAGAAAAATTCACTTCTTGCTGCTGTGTCAAAAGCAGGGATACAAAAGAAGGGCTAAAGGAGCTGCAAGTTTCAAGAAAAGTGGCAGAGATTATACAGAGCAAAGAAGTGAGGGCCACGACTATGTTTTCATATGCAAATGGAAGTTCTGTGTTGAAAGCTATACCTATAGTCCAAATTCTAGGTTCTGGACTTTTCAAGAAGTGGTGAGTGGTAGCCTGCCCTTCCCCCACTCCTGTGAGCCTGCGTCACTGCCAGTTAGACACAGCATGTCAAGTTGCACCAAAGGAGAGCAAGTTAGGAGCCAGCTCTAAAGAGAGGGGAAAAAAAAAGAGCTGGCCCTGCTATTCAGAGAAACTTCTTTGCTCCTGCAAAGACAGTGTCTTGGAAGGCTTATATTCTCTGATTTCTATATGGTTTTTGGCACATCATTTTAATCAAAAGAAGAAAAGGAAACACAGCAAAGCCTTCAAACCCTAAACACAATGAGCTGGCAATGGAAGATGCAGTTAAGTCATTCCAATAATATGCCAGGCTCAGAATAACAACATCTGTTCCTGCAGGGCAGTTAGCAAAGGATTAAACACAAGAAAGAAACCTTAGATTTTTAACTCAAATAGATTTACTGACTGGTGACTTGGAACTTCTATCAAATAGCCTTGTAGTTATCATTAATAGCAGATCTCTGCCTCCTTGAAGACTGCACGGAGCTAGGCACCGTAGTGGGTGAGTATGTTAACCTCCATATTACATATACACAGAAACACTTCAGTGATTTAAAAGTTTTATGGGCTCTTCTGGCAAAGATATCAAATCTGAAAACTTTTGTTCTAAACACACCTGTGAACTTGCAGAGGCATTTACTTTGGGTATCAATGCAACAAATAATTCCCAAACCTTGCCTTTCCTGATACTCTTTCAATTCTTTTCAACCCTCTAACAGAAGTCCTCAATTGAGTGTTAATGCTCAATTTCCAATGAACTATGGCAAGTCTTTTTGCTTCCAAGAACTTTAGGCTTTTAGAAGTGGTAAATTTGTATAAATAAGAAAAATCTTATAGTTTACATGGTTTTTCAAATTCCATAGATTTGAACTCAAGGCATGTCAACATCTGGGACAGTATGTAGTTTGTCCATCATTTCTTTCAAAAATCTTGTACTATATTTCATTCACAGGGGGGTTTCCTCTATCTGCATCATCTCATCCTTCATTTCTGTTATCCTATGTCTTCAATAATCATTTAAGGGTGACCTATGACAGGGTATCTGTCCCCACCCCAGATTCACTTAAATACCCTTCCTGTATCTTTTTGTGAGCTTGATGCTTGTGTCTGTGGGTGCATTTGACACATTGTAGTGTAGATAGACAGTAGGGTCTTCCAATGTCTCATTGTGATAGATACAACTTAGCACTTTATTGATTACATGCAGTCATTTGTTAGGAATTTAATGGTTTTTGATTCTTAGTATTTGTTTTATAATAAATATAATAAAATCAGACTTCTATCTCCATCCTCAGTGTCTAGGGAAAAAAAGTGTGTCCCTAAGTCCTTATACTGCAGGAAGCATCCCATTGATACACACAACTGGAACTGCAGATGTCAGAAATAAACTCATTTACCTAGTTGGTTGTCAAAACTTGCCAATTTCTTCTGCATTGCTATTGTTTCCCTTTCATTTCTTTGCTTTCTTATGATAGCCTTATTTTTGGAATCACTCTTTTAATTGCCCTTAGTCTCTTTAATTGCCCTTAGCATACCTGATATACTGAAAGTGGATTTCTATAATATTTTCCACTTATCATGGAAAAAATTCTTTCTTTCGTTGATGATTTGATCAGTAGTCTAAATTCAAACTATTCATTTTAAATTTCAGAATTCATTTTCTTTCTCATATAGTTTGGGTTAAACAAGTTGAGTTTTAAACTTGCTCTTCTGGTAATTAATTAATTGACCTTGGCAAGACATTTAATCTCTGTAAGTTTCTGTTTTCTCATTTGTGAAATAGGATAAACCTACAGACTTCATAGAGTTGTTTGCAATTATTAAGTGAAGTGAAGAAAATTACTTTGCACATGGGTACTGTTTAATAAATGCTAGCTTTTGGATTGTTATTGTTATTCTTCTGTTCCATCTACAATGATGGGCTTTCTTTTTAATCTTATGCTAACGTATCTTAACATTAGTATGATGATGTGGAAGAGCAAGTTATTTTTATTCAACCTCTTAAGGGTGGTTAATTAGCCTGTGAAGTATTCTAATCAGAATCAATGCTAGGTTTGTCTAATTTAATAAAAAGAATAGCTAGAAGTGATTTTAAATTGATGAAATTCATGGTGCTTAAGCTACTGAGTTAATGAGAAATAGTGTAATGGTACACCAGTCTTGCACACACAGATAGATTAAATCAATCAGTCCTGAAGTCTGCATTGACCATGTAGCACATAAGGCCTAGGGCGCAGTAGACTCCCCTCTCCACATTAAAAGAGGTACTACAGCCCTGTTGCCTTCAGAGCCCATAGACCTCTTTTCAGGCCCTTTGCAAGGAAGAAAGTTCTGCAAGAGGTTGAGACTTGAGACTTGAGACTGCTTGTCCCAAGTGGTAGCTTGCATCGCTGTTATGCCTGCGTGGGAATAAACTTCTGGATTTGATCTGAGTCTTGATTAGCACTAGGAGCCACTCCTTGTCAGGAGTGAAAAGAACTTACCTTGTTTATTTCTGACCACCAGACAAGGATCCAGTTTTGCATGAACAACATTACATGAACAACATTACATTTTTCTCTTCAATCATCTCCTCCATTCGTTGCTTATGGATTGCTAATTCCTTTCTCAACCAGTTATATTGACTCTCACTTTCCTTATGACTTGTGTCAAAACTTAGGATATATAAGATGCTTTTTTATGTGCTCTATAAATAGTAATGTCTTGATGGAAGTTACCCATATAAACTTATAGTTTATGAAAACCTTACTAAAGAGTTTATAAATGATATACTAATTTTAAATAAGGATAACATTTACACTGTGTGTTTGTTGTGGAATTTGCCATGATTCGTCATTGTATTGCTATTATAATTGAAGTATTGCTATTATAATTGAAATAGGAAGGAAATATTTTTTTCAACTTCAGAAGGATTTCATTACTTTTTTATACTGGTTGAATTAATTGAAATCTATCTAATGATTCCATGTCATTTTCTTTCTGAAAAAGGTAAATGGATATTATGGACTCAGGGATAGCACAAATGTAAGAAGTAAAAATAGAATCTAAGAGTTAAGGTGGAATTGCACAAGACAGCTTTTTATAAACAAGCTACTGAATTTTATGACAAGACACAGGATAAAGTATAAATATGGTAAGAAAGAGATTCATTAAAGGAACTGGCTTAATGTTTAAATTCTTTGTAGTTCAAGGTATATAGCTTATAAATATTTTCTAGCCATTACTGTTATCTATATAACAAGACAAAATATTATATTTTCAAAGCAATGTGCTGGTAGCCCAAACTTCCTCAGTCTTCTGGTTATATAGACTTGGTGACCGTTTGCATCAATTTACATTTTAATTAATACTAAGTAAAAGAGTTTGTTTTCCATATTTTTACTTTCATATTTTAGAATCATAAAGTGCATTTTACAAAGTTATTCCTCTTGACACACAGCCCCTCTCCTAGCCCAAGTGATAATATCAAGCAACCTGTTCTGGAATCAAAATCCCAGCTTTCACTCTGTCTGGTTCTTCTCATTTTCATGACAATGCTGCTTCCCTTGGTGGTGGACCAATTTATGTGGGGGGTGGGGAGGAGGGGAGAGGTGGACAAAAGATGTGTTATTTCAAACTATTCTCTCCTAAGCACATTAGTTTATGAAATCCTCATACCTGGCACAATGAATGAGGTTATTATCCAGCACTGTTCACAGTTCAAAGCTGAGGGAGCTGAGATTCAGACAACCCACGTGCCTTGCCAGTTCTAACTGTGCAGTAGTTGCTTAGACTCTGCATTTCCCCATATAAATTGTGAAGGCAGCAGGGGCAGTGGCACCCCCTTTTATGTGGAGAGGGGGAGACTATTGCATTCAATAGCCACAATGTCTTCACAGAAGACAGGCCACATGCGAACCTCACCTTTTGTCTCTGAATTCCATACTTCTCCATTCTATCTCACAGAAATAATGAAACAGAGGAGGCTACACTGCAAAGCGCAGTTGGAGTTTTTAACTGGTGCTGGGGTCTACAGATGTCCTATCTCTAAGTCCATAAAAGTATCACAGAGTATGGGAAAACACTTCGAAATATGAACAACTGATGCAGTAAGTCACGGAAGAGACCAAAGTATTTAGTGAAAGGTTAGAAGTTTATTTTATGACCGTGCTGTGAAACTCTAGGAGATAGTTTTCTGAGATATTTTACACTGTACCCACTCTTCAGACTTGAAATCTTTCCATTTCAAGGCTTTTCCTGTCCTCTCTTTCCTTATGTTTTTAAAGCCTGCTGTTTTAGCTTCATTGCCTCTGATAACTAGCAAGCTGGGTATTTTGTCTTCCAAGTGTCTGGTACTTTTGATCTTCATCACTAATTCTTCCAGGGCTCTTAATACAATGTTTTAAAATAACCTTCTGGATTCCTGAGGGTTATTAACTTACAGTGTGACAGTTCATTACCCCACGAACCCCAAGCCTACAGATTTTTTTCAAAGTTCTATTTTCAAACATTAAATAACTATGTGATGAGCATCTTTCCTATAGTATCCTATTCCATGGAGAAGCTGTAGACATGCCTGTCTTTCGGACAGGCAAATGGGGAAATCATTGAGTTTAAAATGAGAAATGAGTTGATTTTTTTTGTGTGTGTTTGGTAGAAAGGACCTAACATAAAAGTGACCATTTTAACCCCTTTTTAAGGGCACATTCAGGGGCATTAACAGTGTTGTGCAACCAGCATCACCATCCATCCCCAGAGTCAACTGTGTTTTAAAATGATCTGGCCTCTTGAGACAGTTAGTTGCCTTTATTAGGAAATACTAATTGTAACAGCTTAGGCTACCATAACAGCATGCCTTCCACTGGAGGGTAAATGAGTTAATCAGGCTTTTCACTCCATTAGCCTCTATGACCAGCATCTGTGATATTACACCCTCCCCATCATTGTGCATGCCTTACCCAGTGGGTATGTACATGTGTGAGTGGGCACACCTGGACCTAGGAAGAAAGACTAAAAGGGTGACATCAGCCCAGGCTGATAGAGCATGAGCAGGAGCATGGGAATAGAAGAGAATGAGAAAACTTGAGAAAGAGGTCAGAGGTTCTTGGGGTTTTTAGGGACTTGCTTGCTCCCAGACCCCCATCTCTGGCCCTGCTGTGCTCTGCCTGGTGTGTCTGTGTAACTGGTAGAGCCAATGTAGAATGTACCCAGTTGGCCTGCCTGTGACAGTACAATTGTTGTCATGAACAAGATGATTGCATTACAGTGGCCTAAACAACAAAAATGTATTTCTCTAACTCCTGAAGACTGGGAAGCCAAGACAAGACAGCAGCAAGGTAGGTTTCATTCTGAGGCCTCTTGGTTTCTAAAAGAAGGCAGCTGCAGGCCACCGACATCGTGTGTGCTCACCTGGCCGTGTGTGTGTATGTAGGGAGAGAGCAGACTCTCTGGTGTCTCTGGTCAGTGCATTAATCCTGTCAGTGAGCCCCCATCACTATAACCTCGTCTAACCTAATTAATTACCTCCCCAAAGCATCACCTCCAAAAATTTATGACATTGGGTTGGTCTAACCTTCAACATACGAGTTTGAGAAGGGGTGAAACAAACCTTCAGACTACAACAATGATTTACATGATGATTATCATGTGCTCATTAAAAACAGTGTTAGAGACAGCCCTAAAGATGCTGCTAAAATATTATATGCAGAACTTGTAAGAGAACAATCCAGGAGAGAAGAAAGTAAACCAACAAGTTTTTTTATCTTGGAAATTGTTAGAGGCATCTAAACAGCTCCTATCTGTACACTGAACATTCTGAGAGGCAAGGGAATGTTTGGGTTTGATGGTGGGTATGAAGTGGCCATGTGCTGGCTACAATTTGCATTTTATTACACTTTCACTGAAAATGAATTGACCCAAGGAAGAAAGAATTAGGAATCAGCAATAAAAATTATGTGTGACTTGCAGTTGAACTAAAATTTTATAAGCATGAATGTAATAAGAAATACAGAACACTTTTTATAGTTGTAGATTTGCATTCCTTTATCTTGATGCTTTTTATGATTTGCGATTATTTAGTATAATGGTACACTCAGCTTTAGCAGTTGTTTGGGTATATATGTATCCAATCATTTCTATTTAATTTTGCTAGCAATTGTCATGTGTTATTTTTAATAAATGTACACAGCGCACAATTCCAAAGGTACAAAGGCTACACAACAAAATATATCTCCCATTCCATTTCTTCAGACACAGCTACTTTTTCTTTTGTGCTCTTCTGTGTATTCATGGAACTTTCAATATAAATGGTAATATACTGTAATATGTTTTGGCACCTTGCAGGTTTCATTTGGCTTTAACTTGGAATTCCCTTCATATCAATGCATATAGAACTCTTTATTTTTGCAGAGGTTTATAATATTCTATTATATAAACTAGAATTTATTTTTCCTTTCCATTTATTTATTGGTCACATTTTCCTGGAATTATTTCCTTCCTTAAAAAGAGGAAGGCCTTTATTGTGTTGCTTGCTATATCTCCAGCAATTAGAAAAATGACTGATATAAATAGATTCTCAATAAATAAATATTCTGTGGAGTGTTGATTGACAGCATTCATTTCAAACCAGAGCCAGTTGAATTGCTGAGATGAAGGGAAAGAAAAGTTGCAGTTTTTGGTTTCTATCATATTACCCACCCTCCATGGAGGTTTGCACACTCTTCTACCACTGATGTTGGAGTATATCTGTCTCCTCACACCTGTGTCTCTCCCCATGCTAACATCCATGGCCGCCATATATAAGTGCTGCTAAAGTTTATATTCGTCGCTCTGATACAGAACAAATGTAATCTTGATTCTATAGTTCTGCTTTTTTCTTATGTGTAAGGTTTATGTGTTTTTAGTTTTTGGTTTGTGTGTACTGGCTATAGAAAATGTAATTATCCCCTTGTAATAGGTGTGAACAAGTTCCCTACTAAGTCTCACAAGGCTGGAGTCACCACTTTAGCAAGACTAAGAGCTCATCTCATAGATAGTTAACATGAGTTTTTGCTTCTTCAAGGTCAACTAGGTCTCTGACTTCAGGAAGGATTCAGTCATTCTTGAAGAATTAAAAACTGGAAAAAAAACTGCTAAAATGGAAAAAAAATGAGCTGACAGTATCAGCAGAGAAAAAAAAAAAACAAAAAAAGAGAACTTATGGTCAAACTCACCTGAGATTACCTTATTCTACTAAATCAAAATTAATCTTGGAGTCTAAGTGTATCTGTATAGCCCCTTCCCCATTTCCAGACGAGATCGGGCGCGTTCAGGGTGGTATGGCCGTAGACCCCTTCCCCATTTCCATACAGTGTAAGTTAATTAAACCTAAATGTGGGTGTGACTCCTTTGTCTTATTCTGTTGTTTAGACTTTGTCTCTGCTTCTACCTGCAGCATTATACCACAGGCAAGACTCATTAGAGGTCACCTCTTGGTGAGCCCACCACCTATCTCCTCACCTTCCCCTGAGTTTCTCTGCAGGAGAATTGTGCAATTGGCAGCTTACCACCTCTAATGGCTGCTATGAAGTTCCTTTCTCTGATGAAGACTTTTCTCTAGCACCCCGAGCATGTAGGACAGCTGGAAATGCTGGAAATAATGTTCTCTGGAGCAGCCTCCAACTCAAAAGGAGTCGATGACTAAATACCCTTCTCTTCTCTCACAATGTTGAGATGCATTCATGATATCTCAGATAGTTCCCAACAAAATTGAGATCCCTTAAATCCCTCATTTCAGTTGCTGACCCTCATTTGTCTCCCAAATAAATCACATGCATCCAAGTTCTTCTCATAGGTTCTGCTTTTGGGGAATCACCAGCCAAAAATAAGTGATTTGATGGTACTATTGTGTGACTTTCTTTTGTGCACTGAGATTTCAAGGTAAAAGCACTAATTCAGCATATTTTGGAATTTGGAATTTGAGTTGAAGTTATTTCAGTGCGGGTTATTTTGTGGTCAGTTTTTATGAACACGTACAAACACCTGTGTTCTGTTTCCAGAATATGAAATTTAATATGCAGAAATTATGTCTTCATTTTCTATTTTTGTATTATCTTTATCCTTATTAATTTTTCTCTCAACTTGATATATCTTGAATTGAGGAAGGTAAAACAAAATCTGCTTTAACTAATATACTTTTATTTTTCCTTCCAGTGTTTTTTAGTTTTATGAATGTTATGTGCTCTTATTTGAGGCATAGTTGTTACTGGAAGAGTTCATTGTAAAATTAGTATTAGACAAAGCAATCTTTATTTTTTTGGTATATGTGTGTGTGTGTTGAATTCACGTTTGTTTCATTTAAACATGATATTGTATATTTTATTAGATAACAATTTGCTTAGCTTTGGTTTCAATCATTTTTAATCACTTTGTTTTAAATCTGACCATTCTGGGATTCTTTTTCTTGAAATAAACTCTTTGTTTATATAGTAGGCATTTTTGGTTTTAGTTAATCCTGTGTTTTTTAACTCTCGATTCAGTGGATAAGAGGCATCATAATATTTTTCCTTCAAATCTATTTTTAATAAAAATTGATACATCTCCCAAATCTCTATTTTCATATATAGAGATCTATAATAGTTATCATTTAAAGCTATTGTGTACATAGAAATTATGAAGGAGCAAACATACCGATGTATATTTATAAGCTCACGCATATAGCCAATGTGGGTGGAGCAGATTTAAAAGTGTATTTACCTGATTTATTTTGCTTAATTTCAAAGCTTGCTCTTCACTTTTATAAGAAAGATCACATTTATACAATGCATTTTTTTGCAGGTGCACAATACTTTGGGATTTGAAAGAAATATAAAGTTGTCTCCATAATTTGAGAATTAGGTGGCAAAAACAGTTTTTGCATTCACTGAAATATTTGATTCAGGTATATAGTAAGATTTCAGATAGATTGCTGATCTGTAGCTAACATTATGGTCTTAAAGTAGGAGGACAGGAACTCATTATATTATACTTTATGTATTCTTTTTATATGAATTATTAACCATTTATTTTAAATTGTGATAATATTGAGATACCTCTAGAATGTATTACCATTGCAGTGCACCCACCATCCACTTACCCATATTTTACTACCATGGAATATTGTACTTCCTTTCCTCTTTGTTCTTACCTATTGTGGTTTAAGTATCCTTCTTACAGGTATATTTTTTTAAAATCAGCTATAAGTGGTGGAACTCTATGCTTACTACTGTGTCCTGGTGTTTTGGATTTGTGAAATAAAAATACTTTTTGGTATTTTTTGCATTCTCACTTAAAATTGGTATTCATGGTCTTGCTCAGTTTTTCCTATTGGTTATAATATAACATCATTCATTAGTTACAACATTTCTCAGCTTGCTGTAGCCTCAATGTTGATCATTTGTGATCATGTAGTTTAGATATTTTTATAATACAAATGCATTTGTTAATTTCCTTCAATTTTTTTTTCTTTTAGCTTTGTTCTCAAACTTCTTCTGCCACTTTCAAGTCAATATTTTCTCCTAATTGTTTTAAGGCTAACATGACTATCTCTTTAGAAATTAGTTTGAGGTATTCTTTTTCATCAGAACTGTAAAATTTTGAATATATTTTATTATTTGAAAAATTATTCCTTGGTGACAGCTCTGATGGCAGTGTGGAGTGATATATCCTTGACTTTCATTTTGTGTTTTCCAAAATAACTGACTACACAATTTAATTTATGGGCTAGCAAAAATATAGAACTGCCAGGTTAGGAGAAAATTGTAGGACAAATTAAATACAACAACAAATTAGTTTCATCTAATGAGATTTTGAAATTTCCCACTGAAAAATTTAGAAATTGTCTTAAAAATGATTTTTAGTATTGGCTGTGAGATGGAGTAAAAATAAACTAGACACCAAATTCAGCCCAGCAACCTCCACATATGGTTTTATGCTAATTAGTTTTCTTGACAACTGAGCTATAAAACTAAGAAGCTAGCTAATGATTTTCTTATAGATCATTCTATTATGGATTTAATCAGCATTTGGTTTCCGTTAAAACATATATGAGATGGCATTCAAAATAAATGACTCTTTTTTGAACCAAATATTATAACCAAATGAGTGTTGTTCCATTTAATGCTGTCACTTATTGTCAAAACTGCTATAGCTTAAATCTTCTCTCAATGTTTTCTTGTAAAATTGCCTTCAGGGCTGACAGTGCATTGCATTCCTTTTGCTATTCTCAGTATATTTGAGGGAGGATCTAAGTTTTGGCAATAGTCTAAAGAAATTTGTATAAAAATTTGGGGAATACGTTTGCTGGATACAACTGGAGAAAAAAGGGTATAATGTATTACTTATATTTTGTTCAGCTTTAAGTAATACATGAATCCACTTATGGTGGTTAAAGCAAAGGAATCAGTTTTTCTGACATATGAAGAGGTTTGAGGCTGCTGGCATAAGTCACAGCTACTCAATGATGTTAAGGCTGATAGTATTGTAATTTTTTTTTTTTTTTTTGTCTTTCACTCAGGGCTGTTCCCTGGGAGTCATAGATAGTTTGTGTAACTTCCCACATCTAAATTGGAAAGAAAGAACAAAAATCAAGGATGCTACTAGCGTCTTTCTCACTTATCAAAAAGACCAACAATTGCTTTAGTGTCATTAATCAGAACTGGGCCATACTGCCATCCCACTGACTAAGCACCGATGCTGATGACCATCTGCTTATAAGAGGCATGATTCTTTGTCTACATAGGAGCATACGACATTCTCACACAAAACAAGGTTTCAGATGACAAGGATAAAATGCAAATATGGTAGGCCATCAATTGTATCTCCCACAAATATGAATGGTGGTAGACTAGCTATAAAAATGGTTCCAAAAAAGTGTTGCAAAGTAAACAGTTGCACCCTTATATAAAGAACATTTGAAGAATTTGTTGGCTTGATAATGTGTAGTCTGACACTTTATCAAAAAATATAGTGTCTTTATGTACAACTTCCAATTATTATCTAATAAACATTTTAAGCATGCTTTTCTCATATTCTGTTTTTTCTTAAGATAATTATATTTTTTATACCATTTTGTTTTTAGAATTCCATGTATTTTATGGACACTCAGGACATGACTAGTGACAGATTACATGGAAATCAATCCGATTCACATTTATTAGATCTCTCTAGGATGGGGCTCTGCTTGGTATGTATGGACAGCTACCCATGTGACATAGTTGCTAGGGTAATCATCCACCTCCATCATGGACCAGGATGTTCTCAGTAATTGGGTTTTGGCTGAAGTAGTATCTGGTTCAGTTATAAAACCCACAATTGCGGAAACATCAGGAAATTCTAAAAAAAGCTAACTCATTAGTAACTTTGGCCAAATAGATTGACTACGAGGTTTAGAAGTATGTAGACCCCTCTACTTGAATAACGTCATGTTCTATGTTCCTGTTTAGAGCATTATTTGTATAATGTTATGTTTCAGAGTTAAAAATAATCAGGGAGTAAAGCAGGTAAATGCACAACCATGTATACTCCTGTAGCCAGAAATATGTCAAAGGTTAGATAGCATATGTGTAGAAGTTCTTGGGTTGAATTAATTACTAAGAAAAAAAGTAAGACAAATAGATGATAGATTCGGGAGAATGACCTATTTATGGTGGATTCTAGGCAATTGTATGGAGACCTTTCCTTGAGTGATAGGAAAACTAAAGTAGCAGAAAGGCTTAATGCTATAAATATCCAGAAAATAGGTATCTTTTCCTGGATTCTTTTCTTGAAAATAGCCAGTAACCCAAACCAATGACTTTAGCACTAAAGGTAATTCATTGGCTCATACAGTTGATAAGGACAGGGTTGAACTCAATGCAGAGGTGCTGATTTTCATCTCTAACTTGGTTCTGTTTTCCTTACGGTTTGGGTCATTTTTTTTAATATACCTATGTTGTCTTTTCATGGACACAACACAGTTATCTCAGATCCTGTTATCACAATAATCAATATTCTTTGAACTTCATGCTTGGGAGAAAGAGAACAAACTTTCTCCCCCTACTCTGAAGCAAGAGCTTAGAGCCTGACTGGTCTCTGAGTCTGGTCACATGGCATTTCCACACAATCCAGTTTCAGGAGGCAGGGCATAGTTAGCTTAGTTCAATTGGTGTCCAGATTCAGGATTCTCCAACAGCTTTCTCACTTCTTTCCAATTATCTTGTCATATATATCTTGTCATATATATCTTGTCTTGTACATACTTCCTGTACTATACACAGAGCAGGAGGTATCAAAGTGTGGTTCTGGGAACAGTAGCATCAGTATCATCAGGTACCTGGCAACACTGAAAACACTGAGGTCCCACCTTGGACCTACTAAATGAGAAAATGTGCAAATGGTACCCTAGATGTGTTTTCACAAATTCTCTGGGGGTTTCTAGTATACATCAAAGTTGGCTGAGAGAAACTGACTTCTTGTGAGGAAGAGGCCTCATTTGGGGGAGAATATATTTTCATAGCAATAATGGCAGTTTAGCTAAAGGTCAAGTGAGATGAACTTCTAGAATCTATCAAATGCCAGAACAAGAGAGAGGAGAAAAATAACTATAAGAGAGATTGCTGTGTGCTGTCTGAAATGGCTATTTTGACCCTGAAAAAATGCAAATGCATTTTTGTTCCCTTAGCACACACTCTGCAGTCCAGTAATAATGCATTGTAAACAGACCATATTAAAACAAACAGTTCTCTCTAGATCTTTTTTCAATATTTTCTCTAAATAGTTATTTGGTAATACACATTTTTCTGTTTTGTAGAGTCTCTAAATAGCAGAGGTCTCAGTTTGGAGGAGCCAACTCATGCCTCCTAGTGCCAGAATGTTCGTGGAGTTTTCTTTTCGCTAAATAAAGAACTGGAGCTAATGTCAACCCTGTGGTGGTACAGGGCCCTCGACCCAGTAGGAAAAAAAAGGAACTAACAGTTCCCTTCTCCTCCTCAAACTAGAGCTGGTCTTAGACTAAATGGCGCCGAAGAGGAATCACATCCCTTGGTTTTCTATTTCCTTCCTTTCTATCTATTTATCATCAGAATGTCTGAATTGATGCATTTTGTCACAAAATTGGGCCCATCCTTTTAAAGTCATTTGTTGAATTTGTTTGTGTCAGATAAATCCTTTTAGATAAAAAACTTATTAACATAATACTTTTCTGGGAAGTAACATTGAAAAAGTGATCAAAGGTGATAGGAAGTGACAATTTCTGATATTGACAGTATTACTTGAAATTAGAATTTGACCAGCTTCAGTGACTTCAACGTCCTTACAAAAGACTTTACCGGGCTAGAATCCACAGTGTTCCTATTAACTTTTTGCTTTCTTTGTCTCAGAAGAAGGACCAGAAGTTCCTATAGACATCTCAATGACTCTTAACATCCTGGACCTGTATATATTTATGGTTTTGGAGATAGAAGGGATTTTGGCAATCAATCATTGATCTACTGGCTTTTTCTTAGATGACTTTGTGTTTGAGTGCTTCATAATTACTTGTGATCCTATTCCAGAAGAGGGAGACACCCCTCATCCTTAGTTTGGTATGGTTCTTTCTACCTACCATTACCTCAAAATGCCTCTGAATGATATCGTCAGCTCTTAGAGTTATCCTGATTGCTCCACCCCAGTCAATCAGAAACAATATTCTGCCAGAATTAGCTCAGGCTTTACCATGTGGACTTGGGAGATAGATTATATATATTCAGATCTTATGTGATCCTTAGGCTGATAACTTCTCCGGTCTCAATTGCTCAAGGAGTTTATCAACATAACACTTTCCTGGAAATAATATTGGAAAAATAATCAAAGGTAGTAGAAAGTGATAATTATCTGATATTGACTGTATTACTTGAAATCAGATTGTATGAGAGGGTTGTGGTTAGCTGCTTAGATTCATGCTTGTTACTTGGTGAGCACTCAGCATAAGTATTAGCTATTGTTTGTACCTCTTAGTGGTGCTTTTCTCACTCTGCCTCATATCCCGAGATAGAAACATGACTCATGCTCTCCTACTTGATGGAAAGGGTCATCTTCAGGGCAGGAGCTGTAACTGCTCATCTTTCAGTATCATCCTTTAGTATGTTAAACCTCAGTTTAGCATATTGGGCTGAATAAGAGCTAAAAATGTGTTTTGAGTTAAATTAAAGCCCCTGTACCCCATCTCTGAGCATATTAGGCAAATTCCAGAAAAATAGGCCTCATTGCTCCTTTCTTTCACCTAAGAGTGAAGTTCTCTAGTTTAATCTGCTGCAATATCCCTGCCAGGATTTTGATTCTCTAAATTCCTTTTGCAAAATCATTCTTTTCATCACTAAAGCTGTACACTGCTTACATGCTTTCTCCTCTTTTCTATTGTCCTGGTGCCCCCATTCTAAGGCTGTTTATAGGCATCTCATTCTATTAAAACAACAACAACAACAAACTGCAATCCCTCATTTGGCTTATCTGATAAGATCTTTTCCCCCTGTTTTACCAGGACCTTTTTTTTTTTTTTTTTTAACAGAGACTAGGTGTCACTATATTGCCCTGGGTTATCTCAAACCCATGGACTCAAGTGATCCCCTACCTCAGCCTCTCAGGTAACTGGGACTACAGACACACCACCATGCCTGGCACCTTAAATTTTTCAATGTTGAGAATTGACTAATGCTGATGTGTCAGGCTATAGATCAAGGAGTTGAAGGTTGGACTTTTGAGTGCTTTTGAGTTCCTGTCATATCATGTGGACAGTACAATCATTTTGTCTTTTTTTTTTATGACTCTCTGGGCTCTGTCCATGTTTTGGAGCTCAATTTCTCATCAGCAGCCAAAGAACCACAAGGAAAATTATAGAACTACCTAAGTGTTCACTGACTTACCAACACCATCAAGGCCTGTAAACCTGATGCAGGTAACTCTGCTCCTGTTGCCTTAGTTTGTGGGTGACCATATGCCTCATTGGCTGAGCAAGAAGGCAGGAATAAACTAGACACATAGGGGGTAATGTGTAGAGACTCCTGGTGAAAGCTATGATGTATAAGGTTACTGCTTTTGTGTCCAAATTGTTATTCTCCTTCCCTTTTGTTGGCCTGAGAAACTGAAGAATAGGACTGAACTGTGCTCAGATGTATTAGTTTCCTGGGCTGCTGTAAAAGTTTCACAAAGTGGGCATCTTAAAACAGCAAAAATGTATTATCTCACAGTCAGAAGGTCAGAAGTCTGAAATCATGATGTTGGCTGGGCCATACACTCTCAAGTTCACTTGGGGAGTATCTGATCGATGCTTTTCTCATAGCTTTTGGTGTTGTCAGCAATCTTCAGCATCCGTTGTCTCTTAAAGATATACTCTCAGTGTCTGTCTCCATCATCATGTTGCCCTCTTTCCCTGTGGTTTCTTTTAAGGACAGTGGTCATTTGGGTTAAGGGTCTAGCCTAGTCCAACATAGCCTAATCTCAACCGATTGTATTACAACAACCATATTGCCAAGTGTCTCATTTTGAGATTTCAGGAGTTAGACTTCAACATACCTCTTTTAGGGGCACAGTCCAGACTGTAAGACAGGGCAAGTACTTTGATGTACTTAGAATCAACATTTTGATGTTTCTTTGAGTTGGACCTTGAATATCTAAAAGGGAGACTTCTGAAAGTGACTTCTGAAAATAACTGGAGAAAACTCTTAATATCAAAGGAAAGAAGGAGAAGTAAGATGGAGGAGGTTTTGGGGGGATGGATGAAGGAAAAATTCAACTCATTGAAATCACACTAAATCTGGTCCAAACCATTTAACAAATTATATACATCCTAATCCAAAACCCTTACTTTCATAGGTAAAGAAAACTAAGGCTGAGGAATACACACTCTTCACATAGCCATATTATTAATCTCTCCATATTAGTATTTTGTACGTTAGCTTGCTCTCTTTTCTAACCAGAGGAAAATCATCTTTTCAACTTTGAATTTCTAATGGCAATTGACTTTCAGTTAGAGGTCAAGCTTTTAGTGCAAATGCCAAAACCCATTTGAAATTATCATAGAACAGAAAAGTTTAGGAGTAGAGTAAAGTAGACTCAGACATGTTTGATCTAAACGCTGCAACAGTATTACCAGGAACCGGTCTTTCTCCATTTGTTGTTCTACTCGCCCCTCTGTTACTTCATAAGCAGTAACTACTACAATTTTCTCTACCAAGGTAACCAAACCATTAGTGTGACATCGCCACTATTAGTTTTTGAATTTATATGAATAAATCATTAATATATAATGTCTACCTATCTTACTTGCATTCTTTGTAGGAGTTAATATTTTTGCACATGATTTTAGCTTTTTTAAAGGCTATTTTCACATGTATTATATAATCCAAAATTTATCTCTTTTATTGTAGATAAACATTTTCTTCCCAGTTTTTGATTAGTACTAATGCCTCTGCTCTGAACTCTTTAATATTTTTTTTCTTTTTGCACTTGTTTCTGAGGAGTAAAATTTTTTTTTTATGTTTCTGAGCAAAAGGATTTGTGTATATTTAAGTTTAGGAGAATTTTCCTTAGTGACAACTTTTCTTAATGATTGCATGAATTTACATTTCTTCCAATATAGAACAACTGTCACATTTGCCCCACAAAGTCAGTTTTTACATTTTGCTACTTTGATGACCTGTGTGATTACTTATTGTGATAGAATTTTATTTTGCCTGATGATTAGTGAATTGAGGAAACTTTTGTATATTTATTGGCTACTTAAAAATGCCCTGTTTTATAAAGACCCTGCTTAATTCTTTCTCTCTTTTTTTAGTTTATCTTTTTCTTGATTTAAGTGGCTTTAAAAGTGGATATAAGTATTTGTGAATAAATGTTTATGAATACCTTCTCCCACCTTGTGAGTCATTTTTACTCTTATAGTAAATAATAATGAGCTAACAATGAAATATTTAATTTTAATATAACCTAGTTTATCATTGTTTTCCTTTAGAGGTAGTATTTTTGGCATCTGGTTTAAGAAATATAAAAGCTTAATTATATTATTGGTCATATTTATGTTATCCACCTTAAATATATTTGTATGCATGACACAAGTTAGGGGTTAATGATTCAGTTTTCCCCCATATTGATATCTAATTGATACAACATTGTAAATGAAGACAGTAGTTGATCAGCATTTTTCCACTGTGTGAAGTGATGTTTGTCATAAATCAAGTTCGTCTGTCTCTTTCTTAGTGTGTGTATTTCTTTTATTGTATTGTTTAATCATCTATCTTTGTGTCATTACCATACTGTTTAAACATTTGTAGGTTTATAGCACACATTGATATCAATAGTGTAAATCCATCTTGTCCTTTACTATTAGAACATTAAAATCACCTTGCTAATTCACATACACATGTGTCTACTCTTGTGCTTGCACTCTCTCTCTATCTCTATCTCTCTCTCTATTTGTCTATCCATCTCTCTCCTGGGATAGTGAATGGAACTATTTTGAATCTTTATCTTAGTCTGGGGAGAATATACAGTCTATAACATTGGACATTTAATTCCATGAACATTGTACATTTCTCTATTTACTAGACTGTCTTTAATTTTGTAATGTTCAGAAACTTTCTGGGTAGCTTTTATCACTTTTTTACATTTTTGATATTCTCATCTTGATAAATTTTTAATGTTTTGTTTTCACATTTTGATGGTCTTTTTATATTTAATATTCTCACTTACCTTACTAATAACTAGAAATATAATACACTTTCATACTATACTTGTATTTAGTAATCTAGCTAAGTTTCCTTATTGATTCTAGTGACATATATAGTTTCCTTTGAATTTCCTATACATACAAGTCCAGCCATTGGTGAATCATGACATTCTTTCCTTTAAATATTTATAGTTTATGAACTTTATTTTGCTGTGTGATAATGGTTCTTTACTGCAAAAATGAATAGAGAGTAGACATATTACTGTTTTATTCCAAAAATGAAGGAAAGCACTTTCAGTTTAATGCTTCATATTAAGGATTATGTTAGATGCAGATTCATTTCCATTTGGCAGAATAAGAAAATGACTTTCTATTCCTCAGTTGCTAGATTTTTTTTGTGATTGGATATTGAAGTTTATCACATAATTTTTCTGCATTTCTTCTGTGATCAAATGACTTGAAAATTTCTTGATTTTGAAATGTTAAACCAACTCTGTTTTGCTAGAATAAGACCAATTTTCCTGCAATGTATTATTTTTATATTGTTGAATATAATCTGCTACCCTTTTATTTAGGATATTTGTAACTCTGTTCATGAGAGATCCTAGACCATAGCTGTTTTGCCATTTTTTTGGCAATAAGATTATACTGACTTAATAAAGTCAGTATATATTTTAATTGGGAAGTATTCCTTTTTTTCTAGTCCTAAAGAGTTTTGTTTTATTGTTATTTCTTTCTTAAGTGTTCAGTAGACCTTGGCAGTGAAATTCTCTGAGTCTTGGTTTTCCTTTGTGGAGAGGTTCTAATTGTGATTTCAATTTCTTACCAGATGTAGAATTGCTTAGAATTTCTATTTCTTCTTAGGTCAGTTTTGTAAATTGTATTTTTCCAAAAATATTTCTTATGTGAATTTCAAATATATTTGCATAAAGTTGCTCAAAAGTACTGTTTCCTCTTTCGATTATCTGTAGAATTTGTAGTGATGGTCTTTTTTTCAAAACAAATGTGAAAAATTTCTACCTTCTCTCTTGATCAGTTGCATGTGCTGTGTTGCTTTTTTAATCAGTTATTTTAATTTTACTTCAAAGAAACAACTCTTGGCCCTGTTATTTTACATTGGCTTTCTATGTCTCCAATTTTCTAGTCATAATTTCCTTTCCATTTTCTTAGATTTAATATACTTTACATAACTATAACTATGCTCTTGAGATGGGCACTTAAATCACTGTTGTTTCAGTTACTTTCTCTCCCACTATGTGAATTTATAACTACAATTTCTTTATCACTACTATCCAGTATCTGAAGTTTTGTCATACCATATTTTCACAATCATTCTGTTAAAAATATTTCCTAAGTTCCATCTTTATTTTTTCTTCAAATCATTGTTTTTTATGAATATAGATTAACTTCTAAGCATTTGTGAATATTTGATTTTTATCTAAAGAATATTTTTTGCAGTGCCGTCAGTTGGATTGGCATTTGTTTTCCTTCAGCTTTTAAAGGATGGTGTTTGTTGAGAAAGGTAGTCTCGTACATGCAGTGTACATCCTTCAATTGCTGAAGTATGATCTTGGGCCTGAAACTCTTTAACAAAAATGAAGAATACACATAGTCTGTGTTATGTTCATTACCTCAGGTGAGACTATCTATCCGTGTCTCACGCTTAGTGAATGCCCCTTTGTCTCTGCTAAGGACATCAGCATGGTATAGTACCTTGCTAATCTACTGCTCTATCTGTCATCAGGAAAGAAGAGAATTCTTTTCTCTGTGACATGAGAAGGGTGCACAAAGGCAAATTGCCCTATATCAGCTGATGGGAGAGACCCTCCTGTCATGGGTTAGATGGATGTCCACTCCTTGTCTCTTCTCTGTGCAAATAAATAAAGTGCTCCATCTGGTGCTGAGCATCATAGTGTGTTCTTAGGTGATCTAAGATGCAGTGGGCAGAAGTGTTAGGAGGCCTCGCTTGGCTTTGGTACCTGCTACATGGGTAAGTGTCCTCATCCCTTGGGATTGATATTTGTCATTCTGTTCCCCATTACTCCATTGTCCTTTGACTGCTCTCTTTTCTGAAAAGAAGCTGAAAATTATTTGTAAGTCTTATTGGTTGTTTGAAAGGCTCTTTTCCCCTCTGTTGGTTTTTAGCAATTCTGCCGTGATATGCCAAGGTGTGATTTTGTTGTAATTCTACTCAGATATGGGACTATTTCTTGAAACTGTGACCAAATATTTTGATTCTTTTTGAAAAATTTTAACTTTTAGATGTAATGTCAATTCCTTTATTTTCCACTTTCTGGGACTACGATTATATATGTACATTCTCTCCAGGATCCAGATGCCATACTCGTTCATTTAATTTTTCTTGCTGTGCTTCTCAGTGTAGGAAGAATGGCATGATTGTGTCCTTTTATAAACTATACTTCCAACTGCTCTTAAACCTACTTGCTGAGTTAATTTTGGGTATTAACTTTTTCATTTAGATTTCAGTTTGTGATTTTTTTCCCCCAGAGATTTTAGTTTTTTTGTAAACTGAAATTCACCTTTAATATATTCTTACTGAATATATTATTTTAATGTCACAACTGATAATTTTGGCATGTCTATCATCTCAGAGTCTATTTCTACTATTTTGCCCCCTCACCATTTTTGTTGTTGTTGTTGTGTTCTTTTTGGTGCTGTGTCCTTGTATGTCTGATATTTAGTTTCCCTCTACCTCCCACTTTTTTTTTTTTTGCCAATTCATCCTTCAAACTTTCAATCAATTATGTTTTAAGATATGACATATCTTAAGTCACTACCTCTTCCTGTGGTCTCATTCATCTCTTGACTAACTGGGTTAGCTCCTGAATTTCTTTAAAGAGATCACTTAAAAAAAAAAAAAACAAAATTGCTATTCTAATTGTTCTCTTTGGGAGATACAAGCTAATTTATAATAGCAGGAAGTAGAAATGTTTCTAAAAGTTATCAGAGGTTCTATGGATTACTTAGTCTCCTAGAACTGTAGGTTCAATGAGCCACATTCCCTGGCACTCAACGAAGACTCTGGAGATTATATTAGAGGACATTTCCCTTTCATTCTTCTGTAACACATTATTCACCATTCAGGGGGTCACAAAATAAGTTTAAAATTATTACTGCTGGTGAATTCTCCCAACATTGTCTCTCAAAATATTGTATTTTTCAATCTTTTATAGCAGTAAAACTACTTGCATTTACCAAATTTCTCTGTAACTTAAAATTTTTATACTATATACATGGTCTGGTGGTTTCTTTTGATAGACATAAGAGACCATTTTCTCAGTACTACATGAGGTGAAAAACAACAGGTTGATGGAAGAGGGTTGTCATATAACTTATGTAGAACTATGAAGAGACAGATGTCTTTCTGAGACTCAGCATGGGACTTAGTTAGTCATGATTCTCAGTGGGTTTGATTTTGAGTTTGGGTTTCTTTCTGAGAAAATGTTGGATTTAACATTGTTTATATATCTCTACATAAAAGATGGATCTCTTTATGTAGTTTTAATTATGGGTTGGCTAGTTTAGAAAGTATAGAACTTTTCTAGTGGCAGTTCAGAGTGAAATCTAAGTATTCTTTACATTCCAGTGGTTTCTAAAAGGGATTTGTGGCTGTTTTTATGCAGAATGAAGAATAGGAGTGCAATTGACTAAATAGTGATTAACTTAAAATATTAATTTCAAAATGTTAGAGTATTGTTTCTCAGAGTGTTCTATAGCCACTTCTTCTGTATGTAGCTGCTGATATGATTAATAGGTCAAGTGGAGAAGGGGGTGTTGGGGAAGGGACCCATTACTGGAGTAAACAACAAAGTTAAACAGCCAAATGTATTTACTGGATTACTTTGGAGAAGTTTTATAATATGCATTGTGATTCTTCAAGATAGAGAAAAGTAAGTAGAAGAATGCAGCACTTCAGTGAAATTGAGCTCTGTCCACCCTTCACTTACTCACAAGTTCAAAGAACATTCATGCTTTTTTCTCAAATGGTCTCTTTGGTGATAATGTTGGGAGAGTAGGCATGAGGAAGTGTTGAAGAAGTCTTAAGTGAGATGATAAATTTGTCTTCTACTCCTTCCTTATATTCGTTTTCACTGTTGTCACATTAAGTAATGTTTCTTGTTTATGTGGTATAGAGTTTTTTTTTTTTTTTTTTTGTACCAGTTTTAGGCCCTTGGCAAGAAAGTTTCTATAGAAACTAAGCAACCAGCTAAACAGAATGTTTGAAGTCTTCCCTTCTCTTGGGAGTTAAGTGCATATAATAGAAAGAAGACAATCTCTGCAGTAACTTTGCCAGGGAAATCCTTTTGTTTGTTGAATGTTAGCTATCTCTCTTATCTTAATTTCACTAAATTTCTCAGTGGTGAATGGAGCATAGGATGATCCTGAGTTACATGAATCTACACAAATTTTTCCCTTAGAGGATGAGTTCTAAAGACAAATTATACTAAATCCTATCTCACACTCATCCCCTTATTCAAAAGCGGTAATGAAAGAAGAGTCAGCCTTGGAGTGAGGGACATAGTAGTTGGTTACTTATGTAATCAATAATACTCCAAATACTAAGTTTTTTTTTTCTCATGAGACCACAACACCTATGAGTTATTACGCATGTCTGTTATTTGTGTGTGTCTCTATGTGTGTATGGACATGTGTACATTCATATGTTGATGTGTTGGGAGCCTGAGGGAGGGATTAGCCTACCTGAATTTAGTTCCATAGGTTGTCAGCTTCTTGTGACTCTTGGCAATGGGGCGGGGGGGGGGGGGGGGGGGGGAGAGCAGTTGTAGGGAGTCAGAGGGAATCTTATGTTTAATTTTGCAATGATAACATAGCCTTCCATTTAAGATACATTAAAATAAAGGTGTCTGAAAATAAAATGTGTCTGAAAGAAATTGCAGTTAATAGTAGTGAATCTCATGGCAGGAACCACACCATTGCACTTGAGTCTACTTCCCCTACATTTTGAGCATAACTACTCCAGTTAACTTTGGTGGTGATGGTGTGTTGGAGGGGAAGGGTGGGGGAAATCAGGCTGTTATTTTCTTTGACTATTCCAGAGAAATTTCATAAATAGTTTGCGTAGTATGTCAATCCCTGCATCTGGGAAGCATAATGCGTGCTTGGTGCCATGGAGCATTATGACGTTTGTCCATCACCTCTTGCAGGAGAAGGAGTTGAGTCCATCTATTTAGAGTATTGGCTATTTCAGTGTCTGTTATTTAGAACGTTGTGATTGGCTCTTTCTTCAAGTTAAGGTTATTTTTGTTCCTAAATAATCAAAGACAGGCTCCCTACAGGAGGTTGCAGGGTGGTGGCTGGTGTGCTTGAGTAGAACCAATTGCTGTTGTGCAAATCTCATCACCACATTAGTGAAGGAGAAGAGGGTTGGATGATGAACAGTGTCCTGAAGAGATTTGGCCTTATGGTTTTGATAATGTCTATGGCAATGAAAGGAATGCAAATATACTTTCTCTGGGCTAAACAGCATGAACTATGGCTACTTTGACTATGTTTTGGCACGATTTTGGAAAGGGAGATGACAAATTAGACATCAGGGGTAAATTATAGTCAGTGGAATCTTGTTTCAAATTTCTTTTTCTATCCTTCCACCAAGTGGTTGTGTGTTTTTTGCAACATTTTAACCCTCTTTATGATACAGTTGCTTTTTTTCTTTCATCGAAAATGCAGGTAGGAAAGTACCTTCTTCAAAAGTTGTGAAGGTTAACTTTCAAAAGTAAAAGATTCTGCTTTGAATTTTTCATTCTTCCCCTTCTGTTGCTACCCATTGCCATTGCTATCACTGTAATGATCACCATCATCACAGCACTCCCTAAACTGTTTCACCGACACTGTCTTACTAAACTGCCTTACCTACATTAACTCTTAAACCTTTTAATTCATCATTCAACCTGTATATGATTATCCAGTTAATCCTTCTGAAACAAATATTTGATTCTAATCAAATGCTTCCAAGTAGATTTTTCAGCCCTGGTCCAGAGTCTCTTATAATCAGTAGCTTATCTTCCTCTCTAGCTTAAGTGCTTTCTGCTACTAGGAGACCTAAATTTCCTTCTTTGTCATAGATGCTGAGGGAATCTTTATCTCTGCACCTTTGCTCATGGTGCTCTTGTGCATAAAAATGCCTTTTTCTCCATGTCCTTAAGTATAAATGCAATTCAGCCTCCACAATGTAGCTGAAAATTTATTTCCTCCATCCAGAGAGGCATTGTATTTATCTTCCAACATCTTCAAGCTTTAAACTATTCCTTCAATCATGTCATGTCACATTTTTTATTATAATATAGATTTAAAAGCTGTATTTTATTCCTTTATTGAGTTAGACATTCCTGGAGGGCAAGAATTGCATGGTTGACATAAAGGGTCAAGTGCAGAGTAGAGCCGTATGGTGCATTTTCATCATTTTCCTGGAGGGAATTATATAGATTCTGTTTCTCTTTGCCAATTTATAAAGGATTTCCTGGGGTTCTCTATTGTTCTTATAAAAATATTCTGTTAGAGATAATCCTCATTCAATTAAAGGGCAGAACAGGGGCAGGCCTGATTCAAGATACATGCTTAGAAACGCTTCTGACGTGCAACAATAGGGGAACCTTTTTCTTGCTGCTGCCCGCTCCCTCCATCTCAGTCATTCTAGTCCCCACAATTGTCCCAGGCTTTCCACAATGCTGTCAATCATTTCTATCTCATTAAAACCTTTCCAACAGTAAGGTGGGGTGGGTTGAATGTTTAGTCTAATTTTGACAGATGATGAGGGGGAAAAAGTTGCAGAAAAACTTCGGTGATTTGTGTGGAGTTGCCTGGTGGTAATGAGAAAGGATCTAAAAACTTCTTAGTTTTCATTCCATAAATGTTACCAGACCTGTCAGTGATTTCTTGATTCACTATCTTCTTTCACATTTGTTCTTTTACTACACCTATAGAAGTGCTCATGCTTTTGTTTAATGTTTTTATTTAAATCCACATTTCAAACTTAAATATGTTGATTTCAAAGAAAATTTAATTTACTGCCATAAGCAGGAAGTTACTTAAAAATGAAGACTATGAACTGTATTAAATTTCCAATTGTAAATAACAAGGGCCAGTGAGGAGCATGAGTAAATAGAAGTGAAAACTGAGCAGAAACTATTGAGATCAGAAACCATGAGTAAATGGAAACCAAAATGAACTGACAGTTGATGTTGTTGGTAGAAATACCTGAAGTGATAGAAGCATAATTAGAAACAAACTGAGTTAACCTTAATGGCAGGACATATGTGATGTATAAATATGTCTAGTTCTGGAAGCTTCTTCTGATTCCCAAATGACATTTCACTGCAAACGAAATCCTGCTGTTTAGGTAACAGAGAAATTTTTATTTCTTTATTTTTGTTTTCCTACTAACACTCAATTCACTATTGCTTATGAAAAAAATTAATGAGTTTGTATTTTTTGAATGACCCCAAGTCAGTTGTAAAGATGTTTACTATTCCTAAATTCATTGGTGAACTCAATGTAATTCTAGTTGAGAAAGAATTTTTTCCTTTGAGCTGGCAAAATGATTTTAGAGTATGACAAGAAAAATCCAAAAGACAAGGCTGATCAAGAAAATACAGAAAAAGATGAATAATGCGGCACGTGCATGACCAAACTTTAAAGTGATTTATGGATACAAAAAAAATAGAAGGAAATGGTACAAGTATTGCAGACTAGGGGAAAGGTGAGTTCCAAGTTTAGAATATGGTGATGGTGGCATTTCACATCTTTAGGAAGAGGTGTCAGGATACTTCCAAACCAAAACAGCAATCTGCACACAAATACCAAAACAAACTACAAGCTGAGAGTTAACAATGAACAGTCACAATGGTATGCTCAAATTTAAGAATATGATTTATGAGTGAAATTGGGCAGGCTTTATGAGCATGTGATCTGATTGGTCCTCTTTTTTCACCTGGCATTCTTCCTGTTTCTTCACATTGTCTTCCCTCTGTGTGTGCTTAGCTCTGAGAACATATTTCTTTTTTATTTAAGGACACCTACAGTATAGGGTAAGGGCTTACTTTTAATGACCTTATATTAACTGATCACTTCTCTGTTAAGACCTACTCTCCATTAAGGTTACATTCTGAAGCACTGGTCTTAGGACTCAGTAGCCCCTTTTTTCCCACTGTGTGAGAGGATATAATTCTATGTATGCATAGCACAGCCCAATTTGGAGTTTCTCTCAGCTGTTATCAATTTGATAATCTTTCTCTTACTCTGAATTCCTTCCCACATGATCAGAGTCAAGAACAAAATGTTTTATAGTTTATATACCAGAGTTCTCTGGTTCTGAAAATGACATACATCTTCTTTCCCCTTACCCCCACCCCAACCTGTTTACAAACACCTCAAGATCAGAGACTTATGTTCTAGGAAGTGACCTATTCACTCCCATGAAGATTTCCTGCACTCTGGTGAGGCCAGTGCCTGGTTCAAATGTCTGAAACTTAAAATAAATATCATCAACTTATTTCACATCAGTGGTAGTGGGGAGGTGGAAGAAAATAGCAAGGGCCTGATGCCTGAAGTGAGGGAGCTCATTTGGCTAAAGGGAGCCAGGATTTCCAACATCCCCTCCCCTCTAACACTTTCTCATTCTGCTATGTTCCTCTTTCATATGCCCATCATGTATTCTGCAGCTGTTGTCTTGGGATTTTTGTTTCTCAATGTTGTAAATAGGAAATAAATTTCAAAATGGATAATATAGGAAGTGAGGCACCAAGGATCCTCGAAAGCCTTAGAGAGCTCTGGTTAGAGGAGACTTATAGTTCCATATTGACTCGTGGTCTGGGAGAAGTGTAATCTGGAAGATCCACACCAGGGGGTGGTGAATACTCCTTTAATGAATAGAATATTCTCACAGTAAAGATGGGGTGGAAGAGAGACTGAGAGAGGATAAACATTCTCACTCCCATCTTGACCTTTCCTTTTTCCCTCCTGAGTTTTCTGCTTATCTAAGGCTTCCTTCTTCACCTGTTTGCTTTTCTGTTGGCATGGCTAGACTTTCCAGTTGTCTGGCTCCTTTCCCCTTATGCCTAGGGTCATGAAAGAATCAGAATCCTTTTCTCTTGAGGTCAACTTGTAGCATATCAGTGACTATAGAAGCAACACCTTATAGTAAGTACAGTGGTGTCTGAGCATTCACACAGTTCATTTGCATAATCTTATATAGTGAGAGGGCAAATATATATTTTTATCAACTAGATCTTTATGAAGGAACTAAGGGTGAATGAAGAAAACACATCAAATCATAAAAAATGGTAGGCTGACAGAAGATGGGCTTCTTCTGTGTGCCAAACAAATATCTCTATGACTGGTGGTAAGCACAGTTGCAGAATGGAAATGGTCACGGTGCCCTTAGTCTCTAAACTCTTTACTGAAATGAGAAGGCATGGTTGCACTGGGAAAATAATTTGAACATATTTAGTCATGGACTTAATAGGTGTTCATTTGCTTAGGCCCCCATCTCATCTCAAATCCATTCATTGTCAGAAGAGTCAAGTCTTTAGTGTTTTCTGGTTGCAAGTTGGCTGGTTTCTGGTCAGGGTTTATCAGTGAGTGCCTCTACGGGTAGAAGGATGAGGGTGGAAAGGAGGGACTGGAGTACATTTTTCCATTTTTCTATTGCTCAAGTTTCTCCAACAACTCCTGTATATGCTCTGTGACTCCTGTTGCCATCAGACAGGCTCAGTACACTTCTAGTTTCTGTGGATCATCCAGTCCCTGGGTTTCTATCACTCTCCCCTTTCCCCCAGGTTGGGGTCCACAGCAAGACTTCTTGATTCGCTAACCTTGGAGTTGCATCACTATCGTCCCTTCGGCTTCTCAATGCACATTTATTTTAAATATTTGAGTGGGCTTGTTTCCTGGTTAGATCCTGATTGCTAAACTGTTCACTGTAAGAAAGTAACAAACTCTTGGGCATAGTTTTGGGGGACACTTTGGCCCAGCTTCTCTTCTGAAGCCAACATCCTTCAGAAAGCCACAGGCCCCGAGCTCCTGTAAGCCTTTTCTTGGATAGAGGAGTTGGAAAATTGGGCTGTGATTTGTTGGACACATGTTTACATGGAGGGCCTGTGCAGCCCTTCGGATTTCATGACTCTAAGACATTCTCTGACTTCCAAGTTTTATATATTTGAATGTTTAAAAAATAAGTTTGGCTCAAAGATAAAAGGGTTGGAAATAATTTCCATGTCCTCATTTGTGTGCCTCAGATATTACTACTGACATTTTATAAATATTTTAAACCTTTCTTCACCTTCTATATGTCAAGATAAAAAAAGGACATTTTAGATAATAGCTTGTGTTGTGGGCGGCACCTCTTTTTTGATTGGAGGCTAATGACCTACTGATGCTATTGAGTGATGATCACTGGACTCCTTGGACAGCAACGTTTTCCAAAACACACAGTAAAGACTCATATGAATGTTTGTTCAGTGGTCATAGAATTCAGTGGTGTTAGCAATATTTTCATTCTGAAATCTGTGCCACATCCTCCCTTCTCTACTGCCTCCAACCCTGTGATTTACACCCAAGTTCAGCCACAGCTTCCCTTGCTACCCAGGCCGACTGATTTCTTATCCAGTTTAATCTCCCATTTTCTTCCCTCTCTAAGGATACTTCTACTCTGTACTTCTATTGTATTCCATGGAAGCACAGTGAGGATGTTTAACCCTTTTTATATAGTGAATATTTTTAAAGCTATTATATTTCTTTGTGACAAAGTGCACAAATTATGGACTTTCTATAGAACTAAACTACACATACACAACTTTTGCCAGTTCTGCTCCTCAAGTCTACATAGGTCACTGCTTGAAGAGAATCTACTATGTACGTTATTCCTTTGCTCTAGAGGTATTTCCATCCCTAGTCTTGATTAAGTTGCTTTTACTTTGTGGCACACACCACTCCCCATACAAGGCTCTCTTACAGATATTTTGAATTGAATTAAGTTTCAATTCCAATTATGTGGTCAGAAAACACACTTGTATGATTTCAATCCTTAAAAAATTTTGTGGCTTGTTTAATGGTTAGCATGTGGTTTATCCTGAAGAATGTTCTTTCTGCTTTTGAATTATTATGTATTCTGGTACTGACGGATGGAGTGCTCTATAGATGTCTTTTAGGTCTTACTCGTTTATGGTATTAAATTTGTCTATACCCACTTCCATCTTTTGTCTGGTTGTTTTATGTGTTATTTTTAGGGAGATGTTGAAGTTGTTAACTACTGTTGTTACACATATTTCTGTAATTCAGTAAACTCTTGCTTCATGTATTTTTTCGTTCTTTTGTGTAGTTCATCTATACTTACGACTGTTGTATTTTCCTGATGGATTATCCCTTTATCATTATAAAATATATTTCTTTAGTACACCTTTTGCTTTAGAGTTTATTTTGTCTTTGATATTAGTACAGTTACTGGCTCTCTTACAGTTTTTGCAGAGTTGCTAGCATATTAGTACTATAAAATGTTAAATCCTTTAATGCCTTTTGAACATTGTATTTTTACTTCTTAATTACTGTGTAGGGCTCACAACATAAATTTTAATTTATTAGAATATTATTTAGATTTGCACTAATATAATTTCAATAAGATAATACAAACTTTATTACTATATAGTAATAATATGCTATATTATTTCCCCCAATTTTCTTTAGCATTATTATTATCATACATAGCATGTCTATATTAAAAAACCACCATGCATCATTTAATAGTTAAATGGTTTATCTTTTAAAGAACGGGAACAAAAAAGAACAAGAGTATGTTCACTTTATTTACCATTTCTTGTCCTCTTCATTTTTTTCCCTGTGAAATTCAATTACTAATCCATTGTCTTTGACTTGTTCCCTTCCCGAGGCAGAAGAAAATCATGTACTTCAATTTTGCATCTTACACTTTCAATGCAATATTCTAGTATAGTTCTTTAAAATCCTGACCTTGTTGGCAACCCATATCCACTCAAATGACCCTTTCACCATCTTTGGTGGTGGTCCTCTAAAACAAGAATAACTTTTCTACATGAGTTCATCCCCTGTCTTAGCCTTCTGTTATGACATCTTTCTTGATAACTTCTAATAATACATTGATCATTGCTAGATTAATAAGTTCTCAGATTTTTCATTTCCCACTTGCTATTTATAGCTGCTTTAAATGTTACCATTACTCAAAGTGCTTTTCCTGAAGTAAAAAAAAAAAAAAAAAAAAAAGATGTAGGCTCTGAACATGTCTTTTTACCACCACAGCCTCTTCCCCTGAAGTGAAGATCATTGAACCTGCTTTTTTTAAAATTTATATATAAGTTTCACAACATTGTAATCCCAGGGATTTACCCCCCCCCCCCTCCATTCCCTCCCTTTCCCTCCTGCTCAAAGTTGTGTTCTTCAGTTTGGTGCTTAGCTTGTTTTGATTTTTCCTCAAGGCTTTTGTTTGTTTTTACACTATATCCCATATATTAGTGAAACCATTTGGTTTCTGTCTTTTTCTTTTTGACTTGTTTCTGTTAATATGATTTCATCTAAGTACATCCATGTTGATATAAAATCGTCAAATTTGTCATTTTTAATTGATGAGTAATATTCCATTGTGTATATATACCACATTTTTTTTTTATCCAGTCATCTGTTTTGGGGCATTTAGACTGCTTCCATGAACCTGATTTTTCTCATGGTAATTTTGCTCTCCTTGCCCAGGAGCATCTGATTTTCTGAGTCCAACAAATGATCTCTGGATTAATATGCTTTTTCTTATGGTAAATCAATGTAAAATGCCCTATTTTCTGGTATATTGAATTTGCTTCCCTTGTTATTACTTATTTTTAATTTCTTCTTTACTAATTCCTATATATTAGCCCTCACTGCTTATTTGTCTCAACCTCTATAATAGACATTTATGGTATTTTGAAGGTCCATTGTCTATTCACTGTATTTTCATTTGTCCTACTCGCAGATCAACATGTACTACAGTAGAATTGATGCTGTTTTGCCTAAAGAGGCAGATACTCCATTTCTGTGCAACATCATGATCTTCTATCTATAATGGTTGGTCTACGAATGGATGGTTGCAATGGCATCAGAAAATAAGATGTAAAGAGAACTTATCTGGGACAAGCTCTGTAGAGCAGATGACATCAGGACCTCTTAAACTGTATTTGCAGGGTGGAGAAAAGAGACATGGTGCATCAGGTAGTATTGTTTGGGAAGCTAGAAGAACTTCTGGGCATTTCTATATAAATTACCTTTTTGTGCTTTTTGTTTTGACTAGTTTGAATTGTATACTAATTTTTGCCTTCAATATAATCACAATTGACAGGTCTCTTTATAGTTGGTCATCTGAAGCTACAACAAAAACAAGATATATAGACAAATTAAAATTATTTTGATATTTCAGTTTCAGAGATAGTCTCTTTTCTTTATGCATTAGTAGAATTATAGGCAAAGGACATGGTTAGGCAAGCCACAGAAAATGTGATATGTAAATAGTGCTGCAATAAATAGCCTAGTACAGGTGTCCTTTTGAATTAGTGTTTTTGTAACGTTTGGGTAGATTCCTAGAAGTGGTATTGCTGAATCAAATGATAGTTCCATTTGCAGTAATTTAAGGGTCAATAATTTATTGATTTAGTGATTTACGCTTTCCATTGTGCTTAGACCAATTTGCATCTCCACCAGCAGTGTAGGAGTGTCCTTTTCTTGGAAGTTTATTGCAGCATTATTTATAGTAGCCAGGATATATAAACAATCCAAATGCCCCCAGAATAGATGAATGGATTGGAAAACTGTTGTACATGTACACAATGGAATATTATTCATCAATCAAAAAAGACAAACTTATGTCATTGATGGTAACATGGGTGGAGCTACAAGGAATTATCCTAGCAGAAATAAAAATAAACCAGAAAGGAAAAAAGAAATACTGGATGGTCACATTTATATGAGGGATATAGGGAAAACAGAAAAATGGACAAGAAGATTTAAAACTGTCAACAGAACTGAAGTATAGAACAAGAGAGGGGGAGGTGAGGAATACCAGGAGTGGGATGGGCACAAAAGATTAAGATGATAGTTTATGGGTGACAAGGTGGTGGAGGAACCTTGGGGTAGACAAGGATGTAAAATAAAATTTAAAAAGTGGTATAACTACTTGGAAAACTAGTAACATAGAAAAAAGTTAGTCTCATTGTTAATCAAGAACTACAAATTAGACTGAAACATAGTATTTTCTTGCATATGAAATTGACAGACACTTGATCAAAAAAAGTAATTCTCATTGTAATTGCCAGAAAGACATATTATTATTGATTGCTTATGGTACTACAGTTTTACTGGAAGCAATTTGACAATATCAATTTAAAATGAGTATTTTACATTACTTTTAATTCAGGTATTTTACTTGTAGAAATAATTACATGAAAGCAAAATGTTTAGAAGATAAAGCTACAAGGTTGTTTTTTGCGGCACTGTTTACAAAAACGAAAATTTTAAGACAAAAATATTGAAAATATTCTGCTTAGTAATTAAGAAGTGACATTGAATACAAAATACTTAAATTGCTTTGCAACTGTTATCTTTAATGAATATATCTTTATACAATAACTATCTAAAGTACATGTACAGATAGTGTTTTAACTTTCAAGTACTGGCTGAATTTAAGAAATTTTTTTTTGGTACGTCTTATAAAAAAAGAACTTTACTTGGCACAGGAGCAATGGGATATAATTTTTATCCTCAAGAAACTCCCACTCCTGTGATGTAAACAATCACTGATAATATAGGTAAAAACGTTAAATGTAAAAATCAAAATAAGAGGTAAAAAGATCAAAGTCAGAAGCGATTAATCCCAATGTGTAGGACTCAAGAAAGCTTACTGGAGGAAGTGACATTTCAACTTAGCTTGTGCAATAAACAATACTATAGGAGCCTCAAGACTGGTGGGCTGTATACGCCTGCTAATATTTTGCGGTAAAAAATGAAAGGAACGAAGTGTGTGATAAAAAGCTCCAACTCTGCCTGAGACAACCCTTTGGACTGAGCAGTCTGACCACTACTCTGGAAGCCCCCTTCTCTCCAGGGAGCACTGGACTGAGCAACTTGCCTGAAGCTCTAAGTGTGGTTGGCACTATGCAGTCATTCCTGGGAGTGCGACTAGTGGTCTGAGTGTGCTTTCCATCAGATTTATCTTTGCAAAGCAGCAAAGACTAGGAAGATAATAGAAAACTGGGAAATTTCTCCTTGAATTTCTTCAAATGAGAGCCTGATAAGACATTCAGGGAGAAAATATGTAAGCATTTTAGCTTTATGGGTCCATGTGGGAGCATTAGACTTCATGGTGTAGAGGAAAGGTGGATCATGACTGTGTGGAAAACATTTACATCAGTATCAGCTCATTGTTTCTTTCACATGTGGTGCATTTTGAATCAAGAACCAAGGATTACAGGATTGTGTAAAATAGAAGATTGATCATGGGCTTGCAATGGTTTGGATAAGTGTATGATAATTCAGAAAAATCCTAATGAAAATAAAAAGGAATGTAAGCTAACAATTTCCATCCAGGGAGTATTCGAGAGTCCCAGAGCAGTTTTGTAGGCATCAATGCAACACAGAATATGTGTGCGTACCTGAACCTAATGGTTTTAGTGAAAGACCAAATATAGGACATGCTGAGTTGTTGGCAGTCTGGCAGGTAGCCTCACCAGTTTCAATTTATAGTAACATGATCTTAAGATGGTGGTGTACCACAGTCTAGAATCTGGTCTCATTGTGATTAAAGACCTTTCTTAGGGGCTGAATCACAATAGAACTTTTGCATAGTATACTCCCCACTCCTCCTCCTTTGCATGCTAGGTTCCATCTCATCGTTTAGGTCTCAACTTACTTACTTGAGGTCATAGTTACATTAGGGTAATTTGTAGGGAATACCAGAATAATTTACAATGACTCAAAGACAAGAAAAATTCATTTTTTTTCTCATACAACAAATGAAGGACAGGTGAAGTCACTTCACTCCATGAAGTCACTCAGAGATCTAAGACAATAATGCTCATTTCATACATGGTTTCCTAGCTCATCTTGAAAGTTATCTTCTAGCTGAGAAGGGAGAAAAGGAGCGTGCATGAGAGGCTTATATAAGCAAGACTATTTACACGAGTAAATCTTTACTCATTCTATTAGTAGAACTCTCACTTACTTGTGAAGGAAGCCTGGAAGCATATTTTATGTGCCAAGGAAGGAAAGGAAAATACTGATTTTTTTTGGTCAGCAGTTCCTCCCATTGTGGCCAGGTCCTAGAATACCACTTTTACATAAACTGTTATAAATGGTAGCATGGCAACCCTGTTACTATATACCTGGTACATAGAACAGTAGTGGTTGGTTATAGAAGGTAGTACAGTGATAACTGTGACCCAGACTAGAGCACACAAAACTGGCATGGCTGGCCTATGCTTTCTTTGTATGTAGGATTTCACGGTGAGTCATGCTGTAACTAATGGTTTCCTTGGGTAAAGGCAGTTATTTGAGAATAAAATAAAAGTAAGAAATAATGACTCTGATGCTTCCATTGCTGAGATGGGTAAATTCTTGTCCCAAAGTCTATACAACTTGAGTCCCTGAGTCAGGGCATATTTTGAAGAGAATAAGATAGGACTTATTCAATCTGTCAAAATTGGACTGCCAAATTTTGCCACCATTGTCCTTATTTTCTAATCACTTCAAGTCTATAATCTGGAAGACTGAAAAACTCTGGTTCTGCAACTTACCTGTTTTGAAACGCTGGCATTAAATTTTATACTTGAACCTTCATGCTGATCTATAAGGAGATTGCATCTAAACCAAGCTAGGTCCACCTTGAGTTAGATTATAATTGTACTTTAAATAGATTATTAAGATACTTTATCATTTACAATTCATGTCTTCTCAAAGTGTACCACTCATTTTCACACAATGCTTGGAGGAAAACAAGACAACTGTTATGGTCTGTTTCATAAATAAACTACAAGAAATATAACTTGCCCCAGTTCACACCAGAAGCAGACACCATTTGCTTTTCCATTTCTCATCTATATCTTTAGCCATTCTCTCTCTACACACTTCTTAACCATAAATACATACTCAAGTCACCTATTTATTAAATAAAAAACACCTCACCCCTTGATTGTAATTTCTTTTTTCCCCTTAATTATTTTATATTTTGTGGGTACAAATTCTTTTTTTTACATCACTATTTACCCTGGGGTTCTCCCACCACCTTTCCCCTTACCACCCATGAACTGTCATCTTAATCTTTTGTGCCCCTTCCACCCCTTCTACCTCTGATACCCCCCTACCCCCACCCCTTTCATGCTCTATGCTTCAATTCTGCTGAAAGTTAGTTTTAAATTTTTCTTGTCCTTTTGTTTGTTTGTTTTCCCTTTATCCCTCATATAAGTGAGACTGTCCAATATTTCTCTTGCCCCCAGGACTCTACACTGCCAGAAGGATTCCTCCTAGCTCCATCCACATGGCCACAAATGACATGTCTGTCTTTTTTGATTGATGAATAATATTCCATGTGTACATACACCACAGCTTTCTGTACCATTCATCTGTTTTGGGGCATTTGGGTCATTTCCATATTCTGGCTATTGTAGATAACACTGCAAAAAAATCCAGGTACAGGTGTCTTTATGAATTAGAGTTGTTGTCACCTTTGAGTAGATTCCTAGAAGAAGGATTGCTGGATCAAATGGTAGTTCCATTTTCAGTAGTTTAAGGGTCCTCTAAACAGCTTTCCATAGTGGCTGGACAAGTTTGCATTCCCACCAGCAGTGTAAGAGTGTTCCTTTCTCTCCAAATCCACACCAGCATTTGTTGTTGCCATTTTTAAAATATGGGCCATTCTTACTGATGTGAGATGATATCTCATTGTAGTTTTGATTTGCATTTCCCTGATTATTAGTGCCTTGATCCTAATTTCTAACTGCAAGATTTACTGTGTTGTTGTGATGTCCAGGTGTCTTTAACACGCCATCCTCTATCTTCCAGTCATGGTGAACTGGCAGCTGCTGCTGTCACTTGTGTGACCCCAATGTTCCCAGCCTGTAAACCATTAATTTTCTACTCTATAGTTTTCATTTGACTATAACAATTGCATTCTTCTACAAGCTTATCCCCTTAAAAACTTCTGTTAAGTATACTTCATGCTTTTCTCATTTAGAAATACACACGGTGGGTTATTCAATATGTTTCTGGCAGGAGGAGACTTTGTTTGGGATCAGGTGTTCAAGACAAAAAAAGTTCTCTTACAATTTTGCATGTATGGAAACTGGCAGAATTTTTGCTCAGGCATTTTAAAGCTTATTTTTCATCACACCCAGATATTTCTGGTTTCTGTGTTTTAGCATTTAGGAACATTGTGACATGACCTTTGGTCTCACATTTTCTTATTGTGATACTGGGTGAGTCATCACAGTAGGCTGTAGGAGTATTCCTAAAGTATTCTCATGCTAGGATGACAAGCAATAATCCACTATTCATGGAAGTAACTGTGGGTCCCATAAATACATGCCATAAAGGAAGAACTAAATGTATCCTCAATTAAGCCCTTTTAACCTAATTCTAAAAATGCTGTCCCAGTGTAATCCACCACCAGAGTAAATGATGGCAAGGTCAGAGTGGAAATAGCAATCATGGCTCAGTGAATTTACACTTTTACAAAACAGCAACCTTGTACACCTATCACTAATTCCCTGTTAGAACTGTGGCCTGTGCCTACTAAGTGATGCTCTCTGACCTTGAGCTTCCTGATGAACCGAGGTTGCTTTGGTAGAATGCAATTTAGACCTAGTGCAAAGAGCAAAACTGACTTCAAATCACAATAAATTAAAATTAATTTAGTATCTAATGAATCTTTAGTATTGTGAATGCCTAAATCACAAACTAGTCTCTTGTTATATAGATACTAGCTCTGCAGGTAATTTACAGGAAACCCAAGCAGATCAATGAAAGACCAATTATATTTGTGAAAAGAATTCAGGTGTCCAGTTGCAAAATAACTTTAAATAATTAATTGCTTGGCTGGGCACGGTGACTCGTGCCTGTAAGCTTCAGCCGATGAAGCGACCGGAGCTAGGGATCGTGGTTCGAGTCCCGCCTGGGGCCCATAGCGAGACCTAGTTCCAAAAAAATAGCTGGGCATGGTGGTGCACCTGTAATCCCAGCTACCTGGGAAGCTGAGGCTGGGGATTGCTGTGGTACCCTGGGCAACGAGAGCCTGCGGTTCCACAGGCAAAAATAGTGAGACCTATTCTCAAAAAAAAAAAAAAAAAAAAAAAAGTAATTGCTTCCTTATGCTAGCAGCAAATCATGATAACAAATTTATTCTCAATAGCAAGAGAAATAGAAAACATTGTAGTATTAAAGGAGGAATATTCAAGATACATTAAAAAATGTGATTGGACATTAAGTGACAAAATATTTCACTGCACTGAGAGATGTCACATTTATGGATAAGAAGATATAATATAGACAATAAGTAAAACTGAATGGAACTGATTACAAGATTAGTTGCAAAGAGGATAAGAGTTTGGTGTGTGCAAACTGAAGTGCACAACTTTGAGCAGGAGGGAAAAGTGGAGGGGAAGGGAGGGGAGGGTGGGGGGGGTAAACCCCTGGAATTACAATGTTGTGAAATTTATATATAAATAAATTAAAAATTTTAATTAAAAAAAGTGTTTGGTGTGTGATTTGTGGCATTCAACTTTATTGTCTAATATTGTGAATATTGAAAAGCAATTAGTTTATTTCTCTAAACAAGGTTACTTTCACATGGTCTTAAAGAATCAGTATAAGGAATTCTGAGAATTATATCAGAGGTAAGTATCAAAATTATCAAGATAATATATCAAAATCATCTCAGAGAAAAGCTGGAGATTTGGAATAAAATTTACCTGCAAGAATGGTCCGTGCAGTACTTTCCAGAGTAGTAAAAAGTTGGCATCTTATCAAATGTCCATCAGAGCACAGATTAAGGAAACTTTTTCTTTCATAGAAAATCCGTAAGATAGAATACCATACAGCTGCTAAAAGTGTCATAAGTGTTTATATGGGAAAATTTCAGTTTTATATTATTAAGTAAAAAGATAATGTTTTTATATTTTGTAGAAGTTATGACACAGTTATATGCTAGAAAGACATATACCAGGTTTAAATATTTCCTTCTCCTTCCGATTATCCCAGATTAAATTTTTCTCCAGCTGAAACTCACATTTTACTCAAGTTCTTACAGAAAACAGGAAGGAGAAAAATCAGTATTTCTTCCAGCATTGCACTAATCATTTTGCATTTTTAGGTGTCAGTAATTTTAAGGCCCATATGTTAGATATAAGTTTGCTAGGTTGTATGCGTCTAAAAGAGAATTCAGAGTTTCAGTAGATTCAGTCAAGTTTAGTACAAAGTTGATCTTGATTTTTTTTTTAAGACTGCAGATGGAAATTAATTTGAAAAACAGAGTTGTACCAGGTTTTTGTGATGGTTAGGCCAGCATTTTTCACACTTGAATGCGCATACAGATCATATGGGGATTTTTTAAAAATGCAGATTCTGATTCAAGAGGTCTGGGGTAAGGCCTGAGAGTCTGCATTTCTCACTAGATTCCTTGGTGCTGGTTCACTTTAACTAGTGTGAGAGCTTAGGCAACTCAGTATCTAGCTTAACTTAAGTGTTTTTCAATTTTACGATGATCCTATGAAAAGCAATCATCTTTTTGTACTCATTTTTTCCTTGGCTTTGACCTTTTAGCTGTACATTCCTAGGAATGAGTCTTCTACCTTGAGTTTGAGTCAAGTGTGGAGTTAATGCCTCATGAACACCAAGAACAAATAGAGAATAAAAAATGCATGGAAAAAAGAATATTTTTTATCCTAGGCAAATACTTCAGTCAGATAAAACAGAAAATATCTTTATGAAACTATTAATAAATCCCCACGACATCTCAAATTAAACAATGGCATGAAATGTTATGTTTGTAGAAATACATAAAATTCATTTGAGGTCAGGACATTTTATGGTGTCAGCCAATAAAGCAGATGGGAGATTCAAGTCATTTGAATGGTTCTGGGATAAAGCTGTCAGTCCGTGGAGCCAGGAGACTGGGAGCTCTGTTTTGGTCCAGGTAACTGGGTTCAGTGCTGGCTGTCACCCCTTGTGGTTGGTCAAATCAGTAGGCTTTCAGAGAAAGCTGCTAAGATATACTATGGAATGGCTGAAATGCTGGAGCGTAATGGACCCGGGATAATGAGTTAAAGTGACTCCAAGACTAGCGTTTCATAGACCATGGCCAAGATATAACACTAGCCACTTTAACCAACAGATCCCAGATAGTTCAATGACTCAAAGATATGGGAAGTTCTTTTAGTCATGTAGTAATTCAAGATGATTGAAATGGTGGCCAGTTTTTCCTTTATGCTGTGATTCAGGGTAAGGGATTCATTCCATCAAGTCACCTTTGTAGTCACATGATTGCCACTCACTTTGCAATGGTGAGAACTCAGTTATGAGGCCACGTTAACTGCAAGAAGGTTGCTGGGAAATGAGGACTCAGTGCTTGCTAGGAGGATGAGCAAACTGGTGTTTGGTGAACAGTGATCTGAATCGATCCTTTTTGGGTATAACTGGACAATGTCCTAAGTTGTCAACCCCCAAATTCAGAGAAATAGAGAAAACCATTTAGAAGTCGACTTGCAAATAGAAATAGCCCAAGTTTCTGCTCGGTAAAACTGTTTTGTACAGTAAATTGGGCAGGAGTTGGGGGGGTTATATACTAGGCAAGTACATTTTTAGATTTAATTTCAGGATATTTCATTTCCTCTAGACACTTTGCCTGCAATTAAAAGAAGCCCTCATTATGTGATAATAGGGCTTACTTCAAGAACCAAGATATTGTAGCTCATTTCCTTAAAATAACCACAAAATTTAAATGTGAAGAAAGTAAGCATATTGTACTACCAAGTTGTGCTCTGTATAATGGGTGTCACAAAGAGTTTCCAGAGATCTGCTGGGAATTCCATTTCTGTAGTGCTTGAAGTGACAGGCGGGGCTGCAGGTTCTGGCCTGTTTGCCTTTGTCTACATGAATCCCCTTTCATCTCACCTCCTGAGGTGGTGTTATCTGTGTGTGCCTTAACACAAAAACATTTAGGAAGCATTCCTTTATCTGAACACACAGACATATATTTTCTGAAACATACATCTCCAGCTTCACAATTAGATGACTAGTTCCTGTATTCATTCCTAGAATCATCATGCCTTAATAGAACATCACTTATTTTATTCTCAAGCTATAATATTCAAATTTCTCCATTCAACAAACATTTATTGCACTTCTATATTCTATATTCCAGATTCTGTTCTGGGCAATGACTTCTGACTTTTCACCTTTAAGTGCATGTGGTAATCAAAAAAATTGACACTTTTGTTTTCTTTATAGCTAAGTCTATTTTCCCCCTCATCTCTCTCTTAACTGTGGCAAATTTTCTAATTGTACTGCTGAAACAAAAGGTATAAATTGGCCCTAAATTATACCCCTGCATTTCCTGAGATTGCCCATGCATTTTTCTCTGAAGTATGCAAACAGAACACAAAACGTTTGGAAGATGTAATTCTGTCTTCTTCTGGGAAGAAAATGAACCTCCGTGACAGTGTTTTTCCAAATCAAAGGGGGAATTTTCCAGCCAAAACAAAGGGAAAACCTTCATCTTGCGACAGGTAGGTACTAAATAAAATAAGGACTCTGCTGCTAGGTTTTTACATTAAACACTTAGTTTTCTGTTTCATGTTTTCTTTATCAAGATTCTAATACTTCATCAGACACACGCTGCTGTTGTCAAGGAGTTCCTCAGTTCTGAGGAACTCGGAGCTCACTTTGCTTCCAGAACCAAAGAAGTTTAAACAACATTTAAATAAAACAAAACAAAACAAAAAACTTAACAAGGATTTTTAAACAGAGATTTATAGTAGTTTCATCACAGGCTCATTCCTACAAACCCTGTTCCGGGTGGCCAGCCAGAGTTGCCAAAGCCTGTGTGGCTTGCTCTCTTGCTTGGCCCTTCTCCGGACAACAGCCAGCCAGCCAGGCTGAAGTGTACGCCGCCCAGGGCAAGCCCACAGCCCTCTCTGGTACGAACACCATGACCAAAGACGCCAGCACAATAATTAGAGCCTCAATACCAGTGTCCAAGATACAGCTGCTGAGCTTTACTCTCTTAACAGTTACTTCTAGGAGGAAATGGCTTCAGGGAACCCCCAAATTTCAGTGTCTTATATTCCACTATTCAAGGATCTCCTCCAGAAATAGTGAAGCTTCTTAGCTATCAGACAAATACTTTATTATAGTCAGAGGGGTTCTGGGGGCTGTAAATGAACTCTGGGGTGTTTTTACTTGAACTCATTTGGGGTAGCTTCAGGCAGTAGTACGGATCTCTAATTTTCCAAAGTTAGGCTGGCCTCCAGTCAACCAACTCATTTCCTATTATGTGAGGTCCTAAGTGGCTTAATTCTTTATTTCTGGACCAAAGATCTGCCCCTCTCTTCCAGGTTTCATTTGTCTCTTTGTGGTAGTCTAAATATTGACATAATGCTTTTTTCCCTCTTGACTAGCCCTTCTTTATCAAGTCTCTCTTTTAGGCCTTTGTTAATAAGCTGGGCAAAAATTTCCTCAGTATCTGCTCCATTTCCCAAGTATTTACTAATTGACCTTTGGGTGATCAGTTATGTTCTGTGTTGTAGTGTCCTGTAGTGCTATAAGTTGCTACCAATCACATGGCCCCATTTTCTTGATTAGTTGCAAAGTTCTTTAATTCTCTTTCTTGCCCCTTGCTATCATATATATATATGTATATATATGTATATATATTTAGGGAAAGGGTTTCATCACATTCCTTGACAAACACTATTGTCAATTTCTTTTAATTTGACTGCTGCTTTTCTTGCAGTGGGAAGAAAGCGTGCTATAATGTGACTACTACTGTCTAAGTCCCAAGTAAGTAGCTAAATGTAGTTCAGTATATTTGAAGCACATTTAACAAAGGATCTAGTTCAGTTACTCATTTGTCTATAAACTGTAAGATTTGGAATAATCAGCACATTTAAAGCTGCTGAACTTTCATTTTTTCTCTTTGAACAATCCCTAATATATGTTACAATAAGGAGATTTGTACACAGAATTGGTATTAGAATGAATGAGAAGACTAATTCTAGAACATTTAGAAAGTGTGTTCACTGCTCTTCCTGTCCGGAATGAACTTATAAATTGAGTCAGGAAGATGGGTATGCCTGACCCAATGAGAAATGCAAAACTGCAGGTGTCCTTTAACTTGAATTTAACTGTGGGTCAGCAGAGTAAGGGTGACTTCTAAGAAGCTTGGATTTGAGGTGAACTCCAATGAATTTTAATAGGGAGTGTGTGTGTGTGTGTGAGTGTGTGTGTGTGTGAATGTGAGAGAGAGAGTAAGAGAGAGATAAGGGAAGAGAAAATTAATAGAAATATAAGCAAAGTAGAGATAGAGGCAGGTGAGAAACCTGATTTGGATGGAGGGTGAAGTCAACTGGCTCTGCAGATGTCAGGGAGATAACAGGTATGTAGGTTAGAAATAGCAAGATGGAGTGTCCTTGTCAGCAGGAAGAATTTCTTGTTTGGGTGTCCTGGAATTTCTAACAAGTTTAGGGCATAGTCTGAGTTCAGTATGAGCAGTCAAAAGGAGAAAAATTCTTTTTGCTGACTTTTCCTAATGAGATACCAGGAAGAAGTCATCATTTTGATCAGTATTTCATCTCATACCACAAGGTGTCCCCATATTTTATTATAGTTCTCTTATTTTGCTTATATTTTCTGTGGTGGCACATATTTAAAAAATTACTTTTCTTGTACTCAATGATTCATGTCAGGAAGAAACACATTGAGGTTTATGCATAGTTACCTTAATGGAAAGCTATGTACCAAAAATCCTACCCTATGGTATAGAGCTTAAATCCCTACTGTCTTTTACAAGGAAACTCTTTTTTGTGTGTAACAGAAATAGATTAGTGTTTATTTGAATGCCAAGTCATAATCTCTTGCAGGGATATTACTAGGAAACTCTTGAAGTCATTTCACAATTAAGAAAATCCATATAGGAATTCATACAGTACAAATTCATATAGACTCTTCCTTGTAAATGCATTTTCTTTATGAACCTGAGATTCCTTTACATATTAAATTTGGGAATATTAAGATTGCAGTGTACTGGATCCCCAGGCCTTAAGACTTTGAACAGAGTTCTTAAGTTTTTTGTGCACTGCTATTTTCACCTGTAAAATAAGATGATTAATTACTTCATTATTTTTGTCTTTTCTGTAAAACCCCAAATCTAATTGCTTCAATACCCATCATAAAATGAAGCACCCTGTCTATCTTGAATGCTTGTGGATATCGAGTAATGGCCAAGAACTGTCATTTTAGCAGGACTTTGTCTGAAATTCTCAGTTCTTCTCCCTCCACTATTAAGTACAGGGAATTACTCAAGATACTTTTTAAGATGGAACTTTCAGTGTGTTATTTAAGATTCCTCTAACAAGGATTTTACATCAAGAAAAAATTCATTTTAAGTTCACAGCTAACTCTTAATTATCTTTCATAAGCTACTCACATGAATTTTCCTCTAACCTGTATTTCTCACAACCACTTTATCCTGTAGCCATAATCAGTTCAATGAAAGGGTGTGTGTGTTTGTTTGTGTGTATGTGTGATTCTGTTTCTTGCACTCATTCTAACTTATCCTTTCCCAACTAAATATGGTTCTTCAGGGTATCTGCATTTCATTATTATCTTTGTAGTTCAAAAAATATATACTAGTTACCTGTTATCCTTGTAAATATGCATTGATTGGTTAAGTTACACAATGATAGAGACAGTAGATGCAGAAAAGAAGGACCAGTACACTAAGTTCCAGAATCATCTGTATGTTAGGTCAGGATATCTATACATGTGGGTGATTCTGCTTCAGCCAGCAATCTTTAACAGCCACATCAAGACAAGGGAATGTTCTGAAAGAGAGATGGTGCCAAGTCTGGACTCTGAAGACCACCCACTGAGACTTCAGTAGAAAGGAGAGAAGACACTGGAGAGGAATGAACAGTTCTAGGATGAAGAGGCTGGACAGATGGACGGAGGACCTTAAGGTGACCCAATGGGGGCAAGAGGGAAGAAAATAGGCTGCTGTAGGTCTTGGGCAGCAAGAAGTTTACATGGATCAGTTTACACTATTGGATTAATACTGTTTGGCTAGAAAAAAATAGTGTAAATAAGATGAATATAAGCCATCTGGTTGGTATATTGGTGCAAAACGATGAACAATAAGTAACTGGGAGAAATGGTGAAAATAAGAAATGGCTTTTAAGTTTTTAGGAATCAATACAGTATTGTTATTTAAAATTTCTGATAATTTATCATCTTGGTACCATAGTGATAGTCACACAAAAAGTGATTGTATTCTTAAGATTTTGGACCTGTCTTGTCATCATGACCAATGTTTTCTGAATTTCCTCAAAGTTGAGAGCAGATCATAATGCTTTAAGAGACAGCCAAATATGATGACTGAGTACATGCCAACAGTTTTGTGTTGCAATTAATTAAAATTTACAATGGAGTTAATCTGGCAACATACACATATTTAACAGTATGGATAATTGTTACTGTTCTGGGAGGCATTTACGAATGAATGGTGACCAGATCACGTAAATGCCTGTAATTTGTTTCTTTACACAGTTAAGCTGAGCCTTTACAGACTTTCTCTTCTTTGTTAGGGCTCCAATAACCCAGAAACAAAGCCAATGTTAACAATTTTCTGTGACACAGAATTAATCCTGTACACACACACACACACACACACACACACACACCACACCCTCAAAAGACAAAGATCTTACGTTGTCTTCTGACAATAACAATAGATTCTCCAAGTGCTGAATATCCCTCCCCCCTCCCCATCTAGACTCTGCACCTGCTTCCTATCTTTACTCTCCATTCTCTCCTATGAGAGAAGTCCTCCAGAGATTGCTGGAGTTTTTCAGTTCCCTCAGGACTGAAACACCACGGAAGCTGGTGTTGAAACTGAATCCTCTGTGATTATGGAGTAAAAACTCAGGATTTGTTCTCTGGGTGTTTGAGGAAAATGGAACCCTAAGCTTGAGAGAACAGGCCTTGTGGGAAGGTTCTCTACTTGTGGGGATCTTTGCAAGGAGAAGAGCAGGAGATTGATCTTTAACTCTCTCTAGTGAGCTTTTATTTGCTTTCTATAGTAAGATACATAATTCCAGAGAAAAAAATTAAAGAAGCAAATGATGCTTTTTGTAACTCCAAGTTGTTACTACATTTAGCACCAGCTTGTCTAAGCTTATATGTGATGCACAGACAGTTTCCCACAATGTTGTTTTATAGTTTACTCTTCTCCATTAATCATGAATGTTTAAATGCTATTTCATATACATTCAAGGTTTGATTTTAATAATTACATGATAAAATTATTAGTTGTATTGTGGATTCTTTTTGTAGGAGAACTTAGAGGAATTGGTTTTTAGTGTGGAATGCTAAGTATTTTCACCAGAGTCATTGACACTAGTGAACTCTGCACTTTACATTTGAAGACTCTTGTGAGTAATCTACCAGGGACTCAGTAATTGTGGAGGGCACTGGTAGTGGAAAGGATCCTTGTTCACTTACTTAGTCACAGCTGAGTTGATAGGAGAAATCAATAGAGACTGAATCATTACAATAACATGGTCCACTCTGATGTTGTCCTTCACAGGCACAGTGATGCTGCCTAAGTGGTTTATATCTGTCAATGCTGTGCCATCTGTCACTTGGCCAGGCTCCAAAGGCTTGCTGTAACTCGTCTGGCATCAAGGGATTGAGAGGTTGTGGAGTTGGTACCCTTGTGTACATCCAGAGTCTGAGTCAACATTTCAAGGAAGTCTAACGCAACAGTTGGTGGTTATTTATAAGGCACTGATGTAAGCTGCTCCTTACAAATCATTTATTACTATTTAACTGAAAGCAATGAGCTCATGCCTGAAGAAAAAATAAGAAGCCTTAATGAAATGATGGACCTTTGGGGAGGGTTTCTTCTGGAGTCAGTTTGCTCTTGATGGAGGAGGGAGGGAAGAAAGGAGGAGAGACTTGCATTCCCATTCCAACAAATCTACCACAATCTTATAAAATAGGGGATTTTAGTTATAGTTTCCAGTAAGCTCAGTGACTATTTACATGGCAAAGATTTATGAAGCAAGTTACTGCCATCGAAGTTTATGACACTGAGATCCTTTGACCTCACAAGTATTCTCCCTCTGAAATTATTTTCTGTTTGAACTCTGAATTTTGAAAGAATGGTAGAATGGTACTATTTTTAAGGAGGAATCAAGTCTAAGAAGCTTGAATATGGTGAGAAGTGAAGTTCATGTGTCCCAAACTCAAATACTCATAGTTCCTTTTAAGTATTAGACAACCCAGAAATAATTTTGACGTCTTTTAAATTAGCAAAATGACCTGTCTTTAGTTTTCTTGACTAAACTTTGCAAGTGAGACAGCCTGTTTAATTTCAAAACAAAACTGGGAGAGGTTTAATACAGCACCTTTCTTGAGTATTCTTGCAACACACTTATACACAAACTTGTGTGTTGTTACCCAGAAATAAAAACCAGCTTAGTTTTTCATTTAAAAAAAATTCTAAGAGATTTTTAAACTGAGAAATTAAGAAAATCGAAGAAAAATATGTATTATATTCCTAATTCAACTCAATATTATGAGTTAGTAAAATCAGGCAACTGGGAATAAAAATTTGTGGGAAGAGACATTTGGGAAGAAGTACACAAAATAAAGGGCAAGTGAGATGAAGACCCATTCAATCCCTGCATGTCACTTGACGGGTCTTAATGTTTGTATACTCAAACAATTTACTACAAAACCCATCCCTGTAAACTTTTGGGTTCTTTGAAACCTTCACAGCCCAGCTTTTGCTTCTGAGCATATATATTGCGCACTCACACACATATATGAATTAGTTTTAATGAAGTAAAATCTACCCATACTATTTACCACTCAGTGGCTTTTAGGACATTCCAAGAATTGTTCAGTTATCACACAGTTATAGAACATGTTCATTACTCACCAGTTTGTTTGATGTGTTAAAAATAACAGCCAGAAACAAAAACCAAAAAACCCCACTAAACTTCCTGTTCTTACTGGCTTTGTGGGTTGTGACAATTTGTTCTTTAAATTATATTATGTCTAACTTTTCTACTGATAATACATGAACAGAAAAATCTAAATTTAAATTGAAAAAATTACCTGCTTCTAAAACAGGTAAAATTACTGGAGAAAAATTACTGGGGAAAACAAACGTCTTCAGGTAAAATTTGTTCTAGGAAAGACTGCATATGTCTAAGAAATCATTCTGCAGCTTTTTCTGCTGTCCACATTTGGATTTCCATTTGTCAAACATCTTTTCATTTAGCCTTTCTTTTCATTGTCTAGAATGACTTATTTAAGTGTCTGGCATTTTTCTGTTATTCGCATCTCTACAAAAGGATTTCAGTAACCTCCAGAATTTCTTTTAATGATACCAAGTTTTAACGCAATCATTCCATTTTTTTTTTCTTACTCAAGCTCTACATTTTGCTATGACTTTTCTCTTTGAACTTGAATAATCTTCTTGAAAGGACTTTTTTGAGATGGTGTGTAAAAATAGGATATTCAATTTTATTGCAAAACTATCTGTATTTTAGAATATCAGTTTGTTGAGAATGGACCTCAATTTGAGTATAATAGATATGTTTTTGAAACTTCCAAGACATGTAGATATTAAATTCCAGTTTTATTACAAATTGTAGACAAAAATTTGTTTTAATAGGGGGGACAAGGAATCTGTAGGGTTTAATTTTCTCTTCTGTTCTGTGACATTTTTTTTTAGAATTAAACTAAAAGCTGCAGTTAGGTTGGAGACTGAAAATTCTTTTAACCTAATTTAAATTGCCTGGAGAATTGTTTATAAAAACATAGAGAAGTGGAAGCAACAACAAAGATTTAGACAGAAAGAGCTACATATTATTTTTCTAAGCCAGTTAGATATATTTTCAAAGGGTTTAACACTAGAACAATCTGAGGAAAGTCTGTGTAATACAGTCACTAAGAGCCAAGTTTCTTCTATTTACCTATAAAAGGGTCTACTTATGAATATAGTTTCCAATATAGTTCTATTTTTGTGAGCCAACATGTTTTTAGCATTCTAAAATTAGCAAGACAAATTTGATTCCCAGAGGAGTTTTATCTCCTTAGTATTTAGAGTGTAAATGGGGTTAGAGTGATTGAAATCAAGCCAGATTTTACAAGTCATCCAAAAATCAGGTAATCTCTTTGTAAAACCACAGGTTCTCAATTAAAGTGTAATGGTGGATATTCTTTTGCAACCTTAATTCCCCCTCCTCCAATAATAATGGCTTACGGCATTATTATCTCATTAGCATCCCTTAAGTTTGCTTATTCTTAAGTTCTTTTGCTTATTCTTAAGCTTCTTTTTTTGCTTATTCTTAAGTTTCCATATACCCATATCTGAAAGAACATTCCTTGAACTCTTCAGTTGCTCACTCTGCTATATTGCTCATTATAGTTATTTGTGGTTGGTGTAGCTTATATTCAATTCCTTATTTTCTGTCTGCTCTTCTAGATAGAACCTCTTTGAGGAAAGGAAAAATGAAATTGCAGTTGCCACTGTTTCAAATTGTACTTGAACAATTGTAGAAGCTCAACGAATGTTTGTTGGGAGTGCGCTTGCATACGTGTATGTCTGTATGTTCTGGATGTGGCAGAAGTAGAGAGACATATGCAGAGATAAAGTGTGAGACAAAACCAAAAAGAGCTAGACAGAAAGTAAGACAGAGACAGAAACAGGGACACAACAATCATATGACACACACACACAGAATATTTTACTTCCAGTTAAAAATTATCCATGCTTTGATTTGAAGAACATTTTGAGGCGATTGGAATAGATGTGAGAAACATATTTGAAAGTTGGCAGTTCAGGTAGGAAAATCTAAATGGAAGAGGATGGGATGCAGGTGATGCAACAAAGGGAAGTAACTGAACTGATGTCAGAGAATATAATAAAAAGAGTACTACATCCCCCAGATGAGAACCCTCAGTTTCATCCCTATCCTTCCTTTCCCCTGCTCTTGCTTCTTTCCTCTTCCCAATCATTCACCATAGGTCTGAACTATTAAGTATGAACTATTAAGTAAAGATTTGCTCATCTTCCTGCATATTCGTGTTTGGAATCCAAATTTCTTTCAGATGAATGTCCCCTAAAATAAAAAAAAATACATGTGACACCTCTGATGAAAATTTCAGTGGTCTCTGTGCCTATTGCTACTCAGAATTCTGGATGCCTAACCATCCTCATTGGGAAATGTCCTCCTCTTTCTTTGTGAATGTCTTTAATCTCAAGAATCCTACAATGCCTGACCAGTGCATCTTTGATAAACCTCTCTCTCTCCTGAACTTTATACAGCTTACTGCCATGGATCATGAATCCAATCATTTGAAGGATTTTTCACTAGCTCCCCACTACAGACACAGAAAATTGTACTAAGTAATTTGAGCTGGTAATCCTTATATGGTATTTGGCAACTTGTCACATAAAAGAAGTTTTGTTTCCATTTTGTTTCACTTTTATTAGTCATGGATGTTAAGTTCAAGGATGATTTTGTCCTTGCTGAAAGTGTGTGATACATTTAACTAAAAACCATAATCAACTGACACAACATTTAAATTTCTTCTTATGAAATCATTTTGCATCCTATAGCTAAATATTACTTAGTTAAGGAAGGATATTTTAATATTTTTGAAGAATTCTTTCTCTGAGTATTCAGTTATAGTTATTGTGTAGTTGTTCATGTCTTGTTGATCTTTCCTTTGGTGAGCATGGAATGTTGAAGTCTCCTCCCACATTTCTCCAATGTCTGTTTTCAGAGCTGATAGTAACTGTAATGTATTGTGGTGCTCCCTAATTTGGTGAATATATATTAATGGGTGCTTCTGGTGTAGTGACCCCTATGTCCTTCTGGTGTAGTGACCCCTTGCTCATTATTTGGTGACTTTCAGTGTCTCCTGTGACCTTTTTTCAGTTTAAAATCTGTTTTATCTGCTATAAGAATGCTCACCTCTGCTTTCTTTTGGGGGGCATTTGTTGGAGGATTGTTTTCCAGCCTTTTACTTTCAGTCTGTGGTTATCTTTAGAGTTCAAGTGTGTTTCTTGGAGGCAGTGGAAGGTTGGAGTCTGTTTTTTTAACCTATTGTGCTATTCTGTCTTTTTATTGGTAAGTTTAGTTCATTAATATTTAGAGTAATCTTTGATACCTGAAAGTCTGAAGTTGCCGTTTTGACAATCATTTTTTGGTTCTACTCACTATCTTGTTCTGTTCTTCCTGTTCATTTTTCTATTGGTTAGATCTTAAGGCTTCTCATAAAATTTCAAGTGGGCATTTAATCGTGGCAAATTTTAATATTTTATGTTAGAAGTTCATTTATTCTTCATAAAGGAAGGAGATATTAGTTGTGGGAGGTATTCCTGGCTGGCATTTTTGTCTTACTGAGGATGAATCAGCTCATGCCTGAGCTGATGTGGTTGAGCATGTGGCTTCCTGTTGGTTGCTATAATGGGTGTCACTCTCTTATGTGCCTGAGGGCATGGGGGTCCTGAGGTTGAGGTGGGAGCTGGTTGATTTTGAACCAGTGATCTGCTCTTTTCTCTTGCGCTCCACCAAGCTGTGTACTCTTCTCCCTCAGGCTGCTGCTGTAATGGCTAAAACTACCTTTTCTTGCATACCAGAATTGTCTTCTTTTGAAAGGGGTGCATTGAAATCCTCCAGGTTAGTTATTTTTTTAATCTGAGGGATTGTTCTTCTAGTATATAATATTATATGCTTAGGTTCTATGTTTTTATAGAACATGCAGGTTTATGATCTTTTTTTACAAATTATTTTTAAAATTATTATACAATGTTTCTCTTTATTTTGTCAAATACTTTTGACCTTACATTTCACCATGCCTGATATTAATGTTGTCATTTCTGTTTTCTTTTTGTTTCACTTACTTGACATTGCTTTGCTCATTCCCTTATTTTTGCATATTTCTTTTCCATTTCTAAGAGTGTTCCTTATAAACAACATATATCTGCATTTTGTTTTTTTATTCAATGTGACAGTTTCATTTAATGGCATTCTTCATTCAATTCACATTTGGTTTAAAATATGAGACTTAATTTCATTATGAATAATTTTGTGTTTCCTTTATAACTTTAAAAAACTGTAATTTTTATTGAGGAAAATTGTTTTATAGCACTTTATATGTTCTATGAGTTTAGGTTCACATCACCTCAGATGTATGTAATCACACCATGGTAATCAAGAAAGTACCTGTAATTATCCACCAATAGTTCTCTGGGTCCCCTACTTTACACTTGCTAGTGGTTACTTTTATTTTTTCAACTTTTATAGTCAAACTCATATGCACATATACCTAGGGAGGGTAACAGAATATGCTACCCCAAAATATTCAACTTTGGTAGAAGCATTATTTTATGAATTGAAGGCAATTGAGGAAAAAAATCATAAAACTTTTTATCTTCACCTGTTTTCCTCAAAGCAGGGCATAACTGTAAAGGTGACTGCCCTACCACCAGAAAGGACAGACGTTTGTCACCAGAGACACAGTTAAGATATTTATGAATGCTGAGACCAAACCAAACTTTAGTAACTAGCTTTTATCTTCTATCCATTCCCTGTTAGGTTTGCCTTCTTATGATTTGCCACCTCAGAAACTCAGTTCTTTTTCTTTGTTTTGTCACTTCTTTAAAATGTATTGTGCCTTTGCTAAAAGGCTACCGATGTCCAAATCTGACCACATATTTCAGTTACCCATTTCCATTTCTCTTTGTATGTGCAATACACATGTTAATATATTGCTGTTTTTTTTTTCTTGGTAATCCTTCTTTTGCCAATTCAGTTTATATGGCCTCAGGTGGTGAATTTGGGAGGGCAGTCAGAAAAAGTTTTTTTCCCTCTCCTACATCACTATCCAGGGTATCTGAATGGTAAAAACAGAATGATCTTCTAATTCAATTTAAAATTGTCTGGAATATATAGTATACCCAGGCACTAGACAGAAGCAAAAGCAAATTCTGTTTTCATCCGTGTCTTAGAGGTATCTTATAAATAATGTACTATTTTCTACAGCAGTACTAACACTAAATAAAGCAATGTGCCATGAGCAAGAAACTCTATGCCTTTTAGAATTATGTGTTTAGTTACTGGAATTAAAGATAGTATAACAAATTTTCTGTAGTATGATTAAAGAGAAAAATGATAGGATTAGAAATATCCTCTTGGAACAAGAAACTCTAAAATCCTGACATAGCAGTTTCAGAAAGGAGTCAGCTAGGTCTTCTAGCAACACAAGGTAAAATAATTAAAATGGAAATTAAATCAATTGATTTAAAAACAGATTAGGCATGACTGAACTGGATTGTAAATCAGATTTTAGTTAATGTAGCATAGTATGCATAGTATAAACATATTGTAAAATTTATAGAGGCACCTCCTGTCTCCAGGTCTACCAGGCAAGAGAGCAAAACTGTCTTCATAGACTAAATCTCTGAATAGGCTCTGTAGTCTACTGTGTTCTACACAGGAATCTTGCCTGAAGCTAAAGCTTGTGATTTCACAATCACTGAACCAAGGAGCTAGATAAAGATTTAACTGTGAATAGGTATCCAGCCTTGGTAGCTCCTCAGTGCATTCTTGAGAAAGGAAGAGATTAAATCCTGCATTGCTTCCCTGTAGCACCAGCATATTGCTAGGTTGGACAGCTCAGAACTCAAAGCCCCTCTTGTCAAGAACAACTACATTCTTAACATCAATGAGTCACTTTTCCTACCTATATAAGCTAACTTCAAGCTAGTATTTATTACAACAGCTCTCACAGAGCAGTCAGTCCCACTGCCTCCTGAACTCAAAACTTGACTTTGATGATCTGTCTAATAAATGCATTGTCCCATTATCATTGAGTCTTTAAAATCCAGTTAAAAATTGAGACACAGGGCAGGGTGAGGGATACCCTGGAACCCCCAAACCTGCTTTCTCTAAATGGATTCTGCCATCTGTCACATCAAGACTTACTCTAGTGTATGAGATCTTCAATGGAAAGGAACTTTATTTAATACAATTACTGCTGGGTAGAAAAGACAAAGATTCATAGTTTCAAATCAAGCATCCAAATCAAACCACACACAGTTACCCATCCCTTAGTGAATTAATGTCCAACAAAAAGAGTTGACCAAAAGTGGAGCCACTGAGGCCTTAAAACTTGTTATAATTCTAAGATACCTTCTATGGGACCCTATAGAAAAGAGGCAGAAGGGATAGGCAAGTCTGGAAGAAAACAGTAAAATCAAAACCCAAGGAAAAGGCTGCCATTGTCAGCCTCCCCATGGATCTCTCACTCACATCTCCGTCTTTTTCAAGTGTACATTTACATGTGCCCCAAGTCCAAGGCTGAGAAGCAAGTACAGCTTCTTTATGTGACTCTTTGCCTCCCTTCCAGTTCTCCTCCCAGTCTTCTCCTGCTTCTCATCCCTGCTCAGCTCCACCCTCCCTCAGAGTGGGACAAGGAATCCCCTTTCCTTGGAGATTACCCTATTACAACCCCCCTCCTTTCTTATCCCACCATAAGAGACTGTTGGGCTGCAGTCTTGGGAGACAGTGTTTTCAGGGTTCCAGTGTGTGCCAGAAAAACAACAATCACTAGGTGAACCATGACATCTTTTCAGACCTGACAATTGGGTCTTGCTCCATATCTGGTAGAATGGAGATGCCCAAGATTAACTGTCAGAGAAATGGTTGGGTCCACCAACATTTTGCTAGTCACTCTTTAAAATCTGCAGGCTTAAAATCCTGGCTATATCATTCCAGAGTTAAAGCCACAAAAGGTGCTGACCCAGAGACCAAAACTCACTGATCTTGTAAACACATCAGGACCTGAGCGATCTATTCAAAGGAAAAAGACAAAAACCAAAAAACAAACAAATCTTAAATTTTACCTTTTTTTTTTTTTCCTTTCAGCTGCTGTAGCAGGATAGTTCAGGATTACTTCCTGGGATATCCTGAGATGACAAATGTGGTAATTGTTCTAACTAAACTTTTTCCTTTCAAAGTTTAAGGCATGTGAAATGGTGTCTAGCAGAACCATGCAGCTTCTGGAACTCCTTCAATTTTTTTGTAATTTAATTGTACTTATGTGAAAAGGCTATGATTTTGACTTTGGTAATTTTTTACTTTTGGATGTTTTTCAAGTTTGACGTTTTTGGGGATGGGGTAAAATGGGGTATTAATTTTGGCCTCCAAGTGAAACCGCAATTTGTGTAAGATACTCCACATGGGATGAATAATAGCTGAGAGAACTATCTGTGTCTTATGTTGTATGTCTTCCCTTTGTACTTAATTGTCTTGGCCTCTAGAAGGTTGTAAATTGGTAGATGGTGCCTATAGATATTTTAAGCTGTGAAATGTAATGGGAATTGGTATAAATACTTCTAGGAAACATAATCTGGGATTTTCTTTTTTGGCTAATAGGAACTAATTTGTAATTTAGTAGGTTATTTTGAAACATGTGCTTATAATTTTTCTTTTCTATTTGAAGAATTAATGTTGGGTATATAACATCTTTTTTAAATGTTGGGCAAAATGTGAGTTTGAGAAATTTAAGACTGCTTGCTTGCTTGCTTTCTTCTTCTTCTTTCTTTCTTTCTTTCTTTCTTTCTTTCTTTCTTTCTTTCTTTCTTTCTTTCTTTCTTTCTTTCTTTCTTTCTTTCTTTCTTTCTTTCTTTCTTTCTTTCTTTCTTTCTTCCCCTTCCTTCTTCCCTCCCTCCCTCCCTCCCTCCCTCCCTTCCTTCCTTCCTTCCTTCCTTCCTCCCT
>PVHY01001563.1:42779-65976 GCA_004024945.1 Uropsilus gracilis | reverse complement strand
CTGTTTTCTAATATTTATGGCAAAGTTTCCCAGAAATCTAAATTGAAGTAAAAGTTTGGGAGTCTTTCATCTGATAAATCAGAAAAATTTTATGAACCCTCAGTAGAGCTCCTGAGATACTCCATGAGGTTTCTCCCTTACTTATGGGGAAAGACATTAGAATTTGACCTACTTGGGAAATTCCTGGCAGATTGGAACTTAATGGGAGAATTGTCACTTGGGAAAATACATTACTTTGGTGTACACATAAATATCAACATGGTGTCCTAAAATTTAAATGTACCTTTAAGTGCCTGATATGATAATTGCCAGTATTAACCAACAATATTGTTGGTTATTTCACTGATTTAATATTTGCTGAAATTGTTTCTGGAAAAATTGATGGAGGACGACCTCAACTTATTCCAATTGATGGAAGTTTTGCCAGTGAGGATTTCCTGCAAAGGACTGAATGGATTATTGGAGATAAACACAATTTTTGATAAGTTTAGTTTAAAATGCACCTTTTTTGAGTTTTGTTTTGATTCAAGAAAATTTTTTGTATATTTTTAAACTTTATTTTTATTGTTTACATCTCTCTCTCACTGTCTAGTTATCTGTAACTATAAATAATATATTTTACATTGCTGTGTTCTCCAGAGTTCTTCCACCACAATATCACCTGTGAACCATCAACTTAATCTTCCATGCTTGTCCCTTTCCTGATTTCTCCTTCCTCCCTCCCCCTGCCTAGCTATGTGCTTTAGTTCTGTTGTCAGCTTCTTAGTTTTGACTTTTCCTTGACCATTTGTTTGTTTTCCCTATAGCTCCCCTATAAGTGAGACCATCCGGATTTTGTCTTTTGCTTTATGGATTATTTCCACTAGCATGATTCCTTGTAAGTCCATCTAAGTTATCACAATTGCATCAAATTTGACTTTTTGATTGCCAGGTAATATTCCATTGTGTATATACACTACTATTCTTTGATCCATTCATATGTTTTCAGACATATGCTGTTTCCAGATTTATGTTGTTTCCAAATCATGGCTATTGTAAATAGTGCTGCAACAAACATCCAAGTACAGATATCCTTTTGACTCTCTATTTTTAACATATTAAATAATTTATTTATATATAAATTTCACATCTTCGGAGTTCACACCCCCTCTCTGACAGTCCCGCCTCCTCCCCCACCCCAAATTGTGTACTTTAATTCGGTTGTTGGTTTGTTTTGACTTTCTTCATGAATTTTTGTTTATCTTTCCCATGTCCCATATGATAGTGAAACCATTTGGTTTCTGTCTTTTTCTTTTTGATTTCTTTCTGCTAATGTGATCTCTTCTAAGTCCATCCATGTTATCATAAAATCATCCAATTTGTCATTTTTAATTGATGAGTAATATTCCATTGTGTACATATACCACATCTTTTTCATCCAGTCATCTGTTTTGGGGCATTTCAGTTGCTTCCATGTCCTTGCAATTATAAATAGTGCTGCAATAAATATACGAACACAGATGTCCCTTTGTATAAGCATTGAGGTCTCCTTTGGGTAGATTCCCAAGAGAGTAATTCCTGGGTCAAATGATAGTTCCATTTTGTATCTTTTGGGTAGATTCCCAGTAGTAGAATTGCTGGATCAAAGGGTAGTTACATCATCAATAATTTGAGGATCCTCCACACAGCTTTGTATAGTGACTAGGCCAGTTTGCACTCTCACCAGCAGTGTAAGAGTGTTCCTTTTCTCCACATCCATGCCAGCACTTGCTGTAGCCCATTTTTTTTTCTTGTTTGTTTTGTTTTTTGATATGGGTCTTCATATTGATGTAAGAGGATATCTCATTCTGGTTTTGATTTGCATTTCCCTGATTATAAATGATGCTGAAGAATATTTTCATATGCCTGTTGGCCTTTTGAATTTATTTTTTGGAAAAGTTTCTTTTAAACATTTCTCCCCATTTTTTGAGTAGCTTTGCTTTGTTTTGTTAAGTTGTATGAGTTCTTTGTGGATCTTTGATATCAGGTCATTGTCAGTTGAGTGGAGTGCAAACACTTTTTCTCATTCTGTTGGATGTCTCATTGTTTTGGTTATTGTCTCTTTTGCTGTATAAAGCTGAAAATTTTCATGTTTTACCTGCCTGGAGTCTGCAGCAATATTGTATTTTTGTAAGGAAGACTAACTTGTGTTTGCATTTTTTTCTCCTTCATACCAATACAATATAAAAGAGTGGTGATTGTTATTACTCATAACAGTGGATCTATTTTTGTTTAATCTCAATAGGGAAATTTGTCTCCTTGAACTACAAAATTGGAAACAGGTTTCATTATATGACTTTCATTGAAATTCTTCCAGGAGTTGAATCTGAGCTGAGCCAACAAAAGAGAACCTGCTACTTTGCTAGTAGCATTCCAGAGACTTCCAATAAAGATCCTTACCTTCATGACCAGGCCTGGGAAACCCCAGAGATAAAACTCTGGAAACCTAAAGAGGAAACCCAGGTGGAATCTGGTATCAGTTTGAATTTCATCCTGAAGCCTGAATTACTTCCTAAATTACAAGATATTCTAAGCCCATATGGAGTAGTCTAACAAAGTCCGCTCATTTACAGTTTGTTTCTTCTGCCTTGTGACTTTATACAAAAAGAGTTATAACTGGTTGGGAGTAGATTCCCTTGTCAATAGAAATGCACTCTACTACTGAATAGAATTGGGATCAAAGGGGGAGAGAAGCTGATTTTAAACAAGTTTTACCAGTTTTCAGATTATTCTCTTAACTAGGACTTTCTGATATTCCGTTAACTATTTCACTTGATTAAGGAATCCAGATTTTTTTTTCAGGTTGTACTAATCAACATTTTTCCAGAAACGGAGGGCTTTGCTACACTGGTTATTCATGGGATTGATTGTTATTTCTTTTGAAGACTGGAACCCCACAAAAAAACTGTCATCTGAGGCGCTACCCAAGTACCTACATTTTAAATTTTCATCACCATAGAAATGGTGACAGAAATTGAAAAGAATTTAATTTTCATCACCATAGAAATGGTAACAGAAATTGTTTGGGAGACAATGTCCTGAATGAACTCACCTATTGATATTTATGGATTCCACCTCTATGCCAAAGAGATCCCAGATGCTGTAGTTCGCAAATCTCATAGTGTGAATCGCCATGACTACTGGAAACTAAGGGTGAATTGAGCAGTCATGCTTGCTATAGAACCAAAGACTTGTGGGCCTGCACTCTAGTTTTTTGCCTGCCTTCAGCATGCTCTCAGGGTTTAGCTCAGATAGCATTACTAGTAGGACACATTAACTAATCTCTCGCTTAACCTCCCTCCCTCTCTCCTGTCCCCTAGGATCTCCTTCTATTCATTTCCCTTTGTAAATAAAGGCTTATTAATCTTTCTATATCTGCTGGAGTTGCCCTGTAACAGAACCAAGTAGAGAGAACAAGAGACAGTGGTTGAGTTGGGGAAAAAGGAAAAGAGGGAGGAGAAAGGAAAGGTAGGAAAGAAAATGAAACAATGAAAAAATAGTTTCAATATTCTGCTAAAAAAGCATCAGAAATATTTGTGTGAGTAGGATAAACTATGACTACTCAAAATCCACTGAATGCCCAAAATTCAGTGACTCAAGCATACTCGAAGTTAGTTTTTGCTCATATAGCCGTTTTAGCCAGATAGATATTCCTGCTCAGTGGACAGGTCTTCTCTATGTGTTAATTCAGGTGTCTTCACTCTTATGGCTTTAAACCCTCTAGGATTTCATCATTATCTGTATTCAGCTGATGAGAAGGAAAAGGTTGACACTAACTATATTTTATTTATCAAAAATATGAACGTACATAGAAACTTGTCACAGAAAAGTCCTGTCATGCATAGAACTGGTTGTATTGGAAGATATGACAAATATTATACCTGCTTTATACAGGCATGTTAATTATACTATGCATTTTATTTTTTTAAATCTTTTATTTAATTTTTATTTTTTTATTGATTTGTCACAATTGTGTATAAATTGATCCCTCCTCCTCCCTCCATATCCCCCCTCTGTATCCCCCCTTCAGTCACTCCTCCCATTTTTCTGCAAATTGTTGGTTGGTTAAGTTGATGTTCAGTTGTTGGTTGTTTGGCCTGTTGTTTACCTCCCCCGCTATCATTTTCAAAAGTGTACAGCTTTTCAGTGTACAGTTTAATAAAATATCACCTAATGAAATTATCCATAGAAATGATCCCTAGACCAAAAATAGTATATATTCAGTACTGAGTACTGAAAGCCCTTTCAATCATTACACTCAAGCTTCTCCTGAAAGAGGAGGAGCAATATCCTCAGATTTGTTTTGTGTGTTTTAAACTTTATATAAGTATTCTTTAAGGAATCTTTTCTGTCTGGTTACTCCTGTCCAATGTTTTGCTTATGAAATTCACTTATAGTTTCATGTGGCACTGGTTCATTCCCTTCACTGCAGTATAATATTCCATTATGTATCTAATTCACAATTCATTATGCATTCTATCTTTGAAAGATTTTTAAAGTTATTTTTTAGGTATGCTATATATATATATTTGAGTGTGTGTGTGTATCATACACTATTGTCAACATACTTAAGCAAAATCAACAGAACACATTTGGGAACTAAGTATTAACTCTTCAAAAATAAATAGCTTTAATGTTGGGAATGGCAATGTGTAGGTGTGTGGTTGCTAGACTTGAGTTTAGAGTGCTTTGCATGTTTAAGGAAAATGGTGAGTGTGAGCTAATGTTGAATTCTGAGTAAATGGACATTGGTTAGAAGAGTACTTGTTCACCTTGGTTTGAAGCACAAAATATTTATTAAATGCCTGCTAGGTACCTTCCTTTCAGCTGACAGAGCTGTCTGACTGTCATCAGACAGAGAATGTGGGCTCTTAATCCTTAGGTGCTATAATCTATGTAACCTTCTGTGCTTGATATCATTTTCATTTGCATGGATAAATTCTGCTCATTCTTCAGCACATCTCAACAATTACCTTTAAAAGAGGTTAAAAAAAATAAAAGTGTACTTTTCAGAATGTATGGCATATTATGATTTACACGATAATTTAAAAATTATCTCAAAAAACCTTTCCTGTCCTTTCAGGCTAATGTGAAACATTTGCTTCATTACTCTCTGCCTTTGCCTGTAGTAGTACTTACCACTGTGAATTGTGAAAAACAGTTTCAATAACTTTCTAATCTTTGATCTTTTTAAAACTTTGAGATTTAATTATGCCTATAATCCTTTGTATATAATAGCTTCGCAATAGTGTTTGTTGAATGAATGACAAGATTCATATGGCAAAATATAAATAAGACTAAGTAGGTAGCTTTTGCTATCATTTGTCTATGTGACTTAATCTTACAATATTTTCTTTTTATTTACCCACAAAGAAGATTGAGAGTGTATGTATGTGACAACTATGCTAAAGAATTATGAAAAATTATTCATATTTTTCTCATGGAAATTAATGAATTAATTTATTATCTGTATACATTTGTCCTGGAAATAAAAGTAATATATGTATTTAGTTTCAGGGGTCAAATAGTACTGAATTCTTCTGCATGTCTTTTAGGTAAACATATTTTATTGGTTTTCAAATGCTGCATAACAATATTACCACAGACATAGTAGCTTAAAACAACACATATATTTTCACCCAGCTTCTGTAGGTCAGGATTGATTTAACTGACTCCTCTAATTAGTGTTCCGCAAGACTGTAATCAAGGTGTTGACCACTTTGGTGGTATCCCTGTCCAAGGCTAACCTGTGGAGGGACCCACCTCCAGTATTACTCAGATTGTTGGTAGAATTAATTTAAGTTTGTAGGACTAAGTTTTGCTTTCTTGGTGTTGATCAGCAGTTTTTGGCAGCCACTTACAGTTCTTTGTCACATGGGATTTCCTAATGTGGCTAACTGCTTTCCCAAAGCCATCTAGAGAGGGAAAGTCTAGAAAGATGGATGCTATAAATTTCTGTATATAAACATGTAAATCTCATCACCTTTGGTGCATTTTATTAGTTAGAGCTAAGTCTCAGTCATGCTCACATTCCAGGGAAAGAACTGCAAAAGATATGTAGGAAAGGTCAGGGGGCAGTCATTCATAGAATCTCTCTGACAGACATGATTTTTGTTATGCATCAAGAAGTAGAATATTTAAATGCTCAATTTTATTATTTATTGTTAAATATTCTCCAAGGTCAATATAGCAACTCTCACAATCTGTACCATCAGCACATGAAAACTCTAGTTGTTCCACATCTGTGCCAACTATTGGTACTATCTAGCTCTTTAATTTTAACCACACTGATAAGTGTGCAGGCTATCACATAAGGTGTCAGTGTGCATTTCTGTAAGGACTTCTGTTTATCCTGTTGGGTTATCCTTTTTTAAAAATTTTTAATAAAGTATCTGTTTGAGATTTTTGCACAGTTTCTCCATCTTAAATATTGTGAATCTGAAACATTAATTAGATGTATTGCAAATATTTTCTCTCTGTGGTTTGTCTTTATCTTTTAGAAAGTGATATGATGAGGAAGTTCAATTTGACAATTCAGTTTATAATCTTTTCTGCTTTTAGTGCATTTTATAGTCTGATGAAGAAATCATTGCCTATTCCAAGTACACGAAAATGTCCTCCTACATATTTTTATAAGTACTATGGTGTTTTATTTTTTGATATTATATCCAAGATGTAGCTGGAATTGATTGTTTTGTAGAATGAGAAGAAAGTCAGTATTTTCTTTTCATATTGATAGTCACTGATTTAACATAATCTTAGAGAAGTAATTATTCTTTTCCTATTGCTCTTTAATATTATTTTTTCACAAATCAAGTGTATAAATTTTATATGTATTAGCATTAAGTTCCTAAATAATTTTTGTATTTACTTTTATGATTTCTTTATATTTTTATGACTACATTTAAATCCCCTCCAACTGTTTTCTTTGAGTTTTACTTGTTTTTCTCTTACCTTGGAATTAATTTTAGCCTTTATTCATTTCTAATATGTATATTTAAATCTGTACACTTTTATCTTGGAATATAGACTGGACTCTATATTCAGACTGTACTCTATATTCAGGGAATGTTCTGAATCATTCTCTTCTTTAATGATTCTATCTCCTCTGGTTTTGTTTTATTCAGATTTTTTTCAGTTGATTGTTACTATTCATGACCAAACCAACTTAACAAAAACTAAAACAAAAACAAAAAACCTGTGATTACTGGTTCAAATTTATTTTATCACCAAAATAAATTGTGGTTGGTTTCTACGTGGATTGCTTCTTACTGGAACAGTGGTGGCACTGGGAAATGGATAAAAGGGTAAAAGTTGAGTGATATTAAAGAAAAGTTGGGAAAAAAATGGTGCTACTGAATTAGAAACATTAACAAACAGTATTTTATGTGCTCAGTAAACTCTTGTAAATGACTATAGTAGGCATTGTTACCAACATGATAAGAGAAAGTGTTTTACTCAAGGTCACAATCTCAAAGAGAATTGACATACTTTGGTGACTCTTGTTAAGAAATTATAAGGGATGTGCAAAGCTATTCTATTCTAAAGGTGATCGGGAGTGTTTTGGGTGAATGTAGAGTTACACTGTTCTAAAAAGATTACAACAGAAGATCACTTTCCAGTTTTTGTCTCTGTGTTCTCATTAGTGAATGACTGAAGGAAAATGATGATCTTTATTATTTAATGTATTTAGTGTCTTCATCTAAAAATGCCTTTCTTATGCTTCAAATCACAAAATTTGGGAGAGAAATGCATTAGAAAAATCTCTGTAATATGCTAACAACTGTGCCTCATAAAACCCATATTTGATGTTCTTTTTTTTAATCTCTTAAAGTTTTTCTTTGTGCTTTTAACCTTTTATATGTCCCTGCCATTTCTCCTTTTGCCTGCTACTTCCATATAATGGATTATAAGGAAAAAAAATTACTAGTGTTTCTTGAGAAAAATTTATTGAAAGCTATGTTTCCTGTTCTTGATTTAAAAGTTAGTTTGAATGTTTTTAGAATCCACATGTCACACCATGTATTATTGTCTTTCTCTGTTTTATTTCACTTAGTATAGTGCTCTCAAGTTCCATCCATGTTGTCACAAATGGCAGCATTTTCCTGCTTTTCATGACTAAATAATATTCCACTGTGATCTATCCTATATCTTCTTATTTTGATGTGTAGCAAGGTGACTATACTGGATAAATAGCACTATATTGTATTATTGAAATTTGATAAGAGAATAAGATTTTCCCTGAAGATACATGAAATGACAGTGTTAATTAACTAAATGGAAAAACTCTTGGTAATGCATATATACTGAATCATAACAATGTATATACCAAAGATCCTAAAATTTTGTCAATAAACTAAAAAATCATGTGCAGTATTTGTAATGTTTTTGATATAATAAAGAATTTTTAAAAATATCATGGCAGAGATCAAAATTACACATATCCCATATATAGATTATATATATATATATATAATCTATAAAGTTATTTTTGTACTCTAGCACATACTTCCTTTTATAGTCTAGTCTTCTTGAAGGAAGACAGGGTCTTACATGCTTTACTATATTTTTTCCATTATTAATTTAATATAATGCATATTTTAACATTAGCTTGTGAGAATATATTTAGGGTGTTAGCCATATTGATTTGTCAAGAGAAAAGAGAATGTGTTGAAATAGAAGGGTATATGCTAGATCTGTGCTAAACTTTTCATATCCTTCTCACCCTTACTCTCTTGTGTATATATGGCAGGCAATATTTCTTTATGCTGGCTTCATGTGCAATGTTTGTGTATATATACACCTGTGAGTGGAAGGGACCTGGGAGGGTGAGTGCAAACCCTGCATATACATTTTTCCCCCTCATAGGTACACATTCATGTATTTATATACTTGGAGGTGGTGAAAGGTTTGATTTTTCAGATATTAGAAAAATAGTTGCTTCAGTATAGAATCATAAGCTACAGAGAGTTCACTGTGGACTCCATTTCCAGTTTGCCTAGAGAATCCAGTCACTCCTTGACTATAACTTAGCAATCCTATAGAGGAACATTGGATCAAGAGAGGAAGTCTTGAAGCAACCTTTCTTTGGTCATAATGTTGCTTCCTCACTGTCAAAACTGAGTATACCTGAAACTAGGGTTCAGTACTATTTTTAGTATGTTTTCATGAAAATTCAATTTTTTTCTATGTGAGTTGCCTAGTCAAATTTAAAAGCAAAAAACAAAAACCTTAGATTATCCCAGTAAAACTCCATTGTGGAGGAAAAAGAAATCAGATTTAAAAAAATGTAATGTGGCCAGTTTGTGGTCTTCTTTTATTATCCGAAGATTTATCACATTCACTGTATAATTAAATCTCTACATCTGTGGGGCACAAATGTTTTATGTTTCCAACATTTATGGTTTGACATCGGAAACATCTGTGCAGACCCAGTATGCAACATCTGGAAGACATTTCTGAGCTTTTATGACATGCAGAGTGATCTTTGTTTTGGAACAAGTGTGTGGTTTTCTCCAGTAGCTCTTCCTGTTGGTAATGTCCTTCTAATTGGCATTTCACTGGGGGATTGAGAGAAGCCTGGCTCCCTGACCTCTGCTCGGTGTAAGGAGATGCTTCAGAAGAATCTTTACATAGTCAAAATTCACAAAGGCAGAAAAGGCTGATCTATGTGGTTCCCTGAAATCATGATTTATTGATCAAGGGAGGCAGGTTGAGAGGAAGAAAGGTTCAATTTGCCTTATTGGACCAGAACTTTCCTAGATGCCTCTTCAGATGAAGTCATTTGTGGTGAAGTAAACATCTTTGTCTCCATTTGCCAATGAGGAAACTGAGTTTCAGACAGCTTGACTTACTCGAGGTTATTCAGATAATAAGTGGTATCTGAGATTTAAATTGTATGACATGTATAATTAGGAGATGTAGTTCCTTTTTCTTGAAGAGTGGGTAAGATAGTTTTAACATCCAACAAATATTTATCGAGGTCCTACTCTGTGCTGGGAGGTAGGTGCCAAGGATAGATTTATCAATGGCCAATACAGACAAAATTCCCTGTGTTCATGAAGTTTATATTCTACAGCAACAGGATTATAGTAAACAGTACACAAACAAAAACTGTAAGTTACATTGCAGATAGGAAAAACAGAACAAAGAATAGAATTCATGAATATTGTAGAAGAGTTTGCTTTAGCTTCTGTTCTCCCACTGTAAAGCCCAAGACTAGGACTAGGTAGAAGCTTGCTAATTATCAAGATGATCCCTGAGCAAAATGAGGCAGTAGGAAAAGTTAAGATTAAAATAATAGCAAATAAAGAACAAGCTCAAGAACTGACAACCCCCTTGGTAACTGGAACTCAGTTACCCTGAAAATCCATTTATTAACCATATAGATGAAACCTCACATTTGTTGTGTGGTAAATAGGAAGCTTAGGTCTTTGAGCCTTCATTGATCAAGGTTTGCTCTCGAAGAACTCTTAACTTATGGACAGTGTACATAGAAATAAGTGTCTCATGGCTCCAAAGCCAGAGAGGAACCTATGAATGTATTTGGCAAAGAGCACTGGAAATGTTTCCATACAGTGCTGAATTTCAGTGGATTAAGAGTGACAAGTTTTGGCATTGTGCACCCAGAATGTCCACTGCAAGCTTAAAATTCAGCTAGAGGTTATTGTGAACCTCACTGTGTATTTAGATGAAGACTTGAAAGAGATTGTGTGTAGACCTAGAGGCTATCAAGATAAATGCATCCTAGACAGAGATAAAGCCAATTCTGGGGCCCCAATGTAAGAGGATATCTGGCATGGTAAAAAACACTGAGGTGACCAACCTGGGTTGTTGGAGTGGAGTATATCTGTAAGAGCTCAGTAAGGAGTAGCAAGGGACTAGATCACATAGGCCTCCTTGATTACCTTCAAGATTGTTGAATTCTCCATGAAATAAGAGGTGAAGCACTGGATGACTGAGTAGGGAGTGCTGTAACTTCACTTATATGTACACATCAGTCTGCCTACTGAGTTGAGAATCAAATGTAAAGGAGAGGAGAAGGGTGACTGAGCAGAAGTGGCAAAACATAGATGAATTTTGGGTGAACTTTGAAGGTAGAGTCCACAGGATTTCCTAGTAGATTAGAGGTGAGTTACTATACTAAGTTGATTGGAGGAGAGTAAGCATTTTGGCCTCAGTAGCTAGAATAGAGTCACTGTTCAGGGTGAATAGGGAAGGCAATAGCAGGAGTAGATTTGATGAGGAAGAGGAGGAGTTCAGGTTTGGGTATTTATAGTTTGAAGTGGATATTCGACATAAAATTAGAAGATAATAAACAGGAAATTGGACCTTAGCCTGGAGCTCAGGGATGAAGCTGTGTCTGGAGATATAATCGTGCAATTCTTCAACATAAAGATTTGCTTCAAAGCCATGAAGCAAATGAGATCACTAGCAGAGGGATGGCAGGGGAGAAGAGAATTGCTCCAAGGGCTAAGTCCCGGGGCCCTCCAACATTTATGTCAGGAAGAAGAGGAGGCCAAGGTGGGGGTGGGGATGAACAGAGAAAATGTGACCAGAGACAAAGCCAAGAGAAAGTTGTATCTGCAAAGACAGATTGGATTAGGTTTAAGAGGGAATTGGAGAAGAGTAATTGGAGACAAGGAATAGAAACAACTTAAAGTCATTTTGCTGAAAAGTTGAAAAATAGAATAAAAGTTACACAGTCAGTGAAGTCAAGAGAGTCTTTGTTCTTTTGTTGAGAGACTTATTAGCAATTTGTCTGCTGATGGGATAGATTCACAAGGGAGGGGATAGTGGAAGATAGATAAGAAAGAAAGAAATTGCTGCACCAATGTCTTACCTACTGCAGTCAAGAAGTAATGGGTATAAGTCTTCAGGGACAATTTAACCTTGGGTAAGAACAAATACAATTCATCATCTTACTAAGGGGCATAGATTGTAGATTCTGGTAAATGTGGAGATCTTTTGGTAGGAGTTTCCAGAATTTCTCCCAGATTACAAGTTTCTTAATATGGCAAGACATTCAGCTATGGAATTGAGTTTTTGGAAAAGAGATAAAATATTTTTCTAAGAGAATGAGGGAAGGAATGGACTAGTAAAATATTGTCTGATTGCAAGAAAATAGTTGTAAGCATTCATTTGAGATTCATAGCCATAGTTTATTTTCGTAAAGTGAAACCCTCAAATCAACCATTAAGAAATGACAGTGGAGAGATCAACATTGCCAATAGGTGAGAATTTCCTGCTGCATGTTCCCAGAGTATATTTCTATCCTAATATTTATCAGATTTAATAAGGGAGCAGGGATGAGGGCATCTTGTATATGAACTAATAACAGTGAACATAAGATAGGACATCTAGGTGAACAGTTGATCAGCTGAAATTTTTAAAAAATGTATTGCTCCTTTCCATTATGTTGGGGCACACTGCTCAGATCTCCCCTTTTTCAAAACACTGTGCTTCTGCAGGATTCATTTCCCCAGCTCCTGGGAGTGATGATAGTACTGCTGGTTCTCAGTTGAATTCCTCTTTTGGGAAATAGCCTCAACCAAAGAAAGTTACCCCAGTTGGGAGTGGCCTGATTAGTCAATATGGGTTGGATAGGAAAAAACCCACCCATTTTGGTCCAGGTGTGATAATTCCCAAGGATCACTATAGCTCCCTGTGTGGTCTGTTGAGGCCTTTGCTGTGGTTGTGTTGTAACTCAACCTCCCCTTTCTCCAGTTACATATTTTTTTTTTCTCCTCAATCAATCAATGAATATTGATTTTCAGGGCATTCCAACACTCTTTCACACTTAAATTTCCCTATTAGCCCATTTCCTGGGGACTCCAAACTAGGAACCCTTTCAGAAATCCTACACTGAGACATTTATTAAGAAGAAATAAAAATGGAGCAAAGGTTTTGCTGTTGTATTGTGTACAGCAGTGTAAAATTTAAAAAATGTCAGCTATAGGGAATATTGTTTAAATTACATATGGTATATCCATGTGCTAGAGATATAAGTTTGCTACAGATGTGTATTTAAGACCTTGGAGAATTTTTCACAGTATTTTGATGAGTGAGAAATCCTGGATACAAAGCACTGGATACAGTAGGACTTCATTTAAATGATCATATCAATATAGGTGTAGTTAGAGATCTTAAAGAACAATCCCCATGATCTTTAAAGTGATTAGCTGGGTATTAGAATTATTGGTTGATTAAATTTGTTTTTATGTTTTAGCATATTGGTTGCCCATCTCTATACATTGACCATCATTGGGCTGTTAAATAGGATAAGGCAGACCACTGTTTTAATTTGAGGAAAAGGGTACTAAAACTCCTTTAATCTTCTGTGTAAGAGGAATAGAAAGCTCCCAAAATGAATGTGAAATTTTGCTGATGTATACCTAGAAGAGTGAATTGCAACCCTTATCAGCAAGCACTCAAGATCTCATATGGATATATCAGCATTTCCAAAACTCAGGGTACATGGTCTTTCAAAGATATGTGTGCAATTGGGCCTGTCTGTTTCAAACAAAAATTTAGATGCTGAAATATTTGAATTTCCAGGACTCTTCAATGAGGCCTATAAAATCACCATAATATATAATGTCTTATATCTCCTGGTGACCAGAGTGTCTCCTTTAGAGAGACGAGTACTATACTGAAACATTTTATGAAATCAAGGAGCTCCCCAATTTCAGTTGTTTATGGGGTATACTCATGATTTTTAACATTCATGCTAACTACAAGATCACTCTTTTTCCTTAAATAGGCCCTTTATAGAAGTGTTTTCAGAGAACTTTTAAACTTGATTCTAAGGAATAATGTTGACGTTAAATTGACTTAAATTTACTGACAATAGTTTTCAAATACACATGAGGTTAAGTATATAACTATCAAAATAGAAAGTATTTGTTCATGTACCTCTGAAAAAGTATCTCCTGCATTTGCTCTGAGAACACTCTGTACTAGGTTGTCAGGATCTGAAGGAAAATGCGTTCAGGAACCGAAGGTTGTCTTGCTGAGCAGGAAGGAAAACAGAAAGGCACTTTGAAATGTTTGGCCTAGACTCTTCTTACTACAGGCAAACCCTTACTTCTGCCAAAAATTTATTTGTTGATCAGTCATGGTGAACATTAACATGTTATATTAATTGGACTTTTATGGGTAAGTGGAAGAAGGTGATCACCACATAGAAAAGAGTAAATTTTTATGCATTTTTCTCACTGAGACTGCTGGATGCCATCACAGACATAGCTAATGTATTTATTTTGGCCAGGGATATTTTACCAGTGCCTGACACCAAGTTGGTGGTCACAAATATTTCTTGAATTTACTTGACTGAAGCCTTTTAAGACTTTTCATTTAATACTCTGGAAATTTCAGAATAAGAATGGTTCTCATTTGAAATTGAAAGGAATTCAGAAGTCACAATGGTACAAGGGACATGAAGCATGGGAGACATCATCTGTGCAACTGACCATGCCCATCTGCTAGAGCTTTCGTGTAGCATGGGAAAAGGGTCACTGAGAGGATATTCTGTCTCTGTTAGTGAACCGTTACCTCAGGGTGAAAATAGATTGTGGCAACTCACATAGACACCTCAAATATGCTAAGCAATATTCTTTGACCTTAGATATGGAACTTAATATCTTGGAAACCTTCCATGGATTCTCCCCTGGTCCAAATCTGTCACTTGATATTGATGAATTAATGGGCAATGTGAGAAACTTATTTTTAGTGTCTAACATGAGATAGCTCTGATTGGCAACATTTTTTGTTAGAAAGGAAGGTAATTTATTACCATTTACACATAGTTAGTCTAGTCTGTGGAAATTGATCTAATATAAATTCTACACATTTGCACTTATAACCTAGAAAAATAGTAATTGAGATAGTGCACATTTATAGATCAGATACATACATTATTATATATGCTTAACTATGTTGTTTTGGTCCTACTGCTTGAGGAAAGCTAGGGCCATGAATAATGTCATGAGAATATTATGATGATATAACATATAAAACTAGCACTTGCTATTTACAAAGATTTTAGTCCCTAGTGATGCCTCTAAGATATGACATTCATTTACAGGAAAGAAAACTGATTTTCAGCGAGGTTAAATGGTAAATCCTAGGTTATATAGTATTTGTTAATAGGCAGAATGAGGAACACCCCAGGATCTCCAAATCTGCCTTCTCTACATGGGTTGTGCCACCCACTGCAAAAAGATAGAAGACACTCTCAGTGAATAAGACTTTCAATAGAAAAGAATTTTAATATAATTAGTGTGCAGTAGAGAGAAAAGAAAAGAAAGGTATAATTTCCCAACAATATACCCAAAGTTACTCATCCCCTTGTGGATAAGTGTCCAGATAAACAGAGTTGGCCCAAGTAGGGCCATTGAGGCCTCAAAACTTGACACAAGTGTAAGGCATCTTCTAGCAGGGACTCATAGGGAAGGGGCTGAAGAAGCCAGGCAAGCCTGGAAGGAAAAGAGCAAAAATCCCAACCCAAGTCAACATAAAGTCTGCTGACAATGGTCAGCTTCCCCAGGGGTCTCTTACCAAAATCTCTGTCTTCCTGCTACAAGTCCAAGGTGAAGAAACAAGCATGACTTCTTCACATAGCTCTCTTGCTCACACCTCCTCGAAGTTTTCTTAGTCTCCTAGTCCTTTTCATCATCTCTATCTGTCCTTTCTATCTTCTCAGAGATGCTCAATTCCACCATTCAATAGGTGAAACAGGGAATATGGAACTTCCCTTTTCTGTGGGGATTGCATTATTGCAGATTCACACCTGAGCGTAGAGTTCATACATGGATCATCTAACCCTGAGTGGAGTACTCTTTCTGATGCATGTTACGGATGTACATAGTACTCATAATACTATCTGTACTACTGAATTGGAAGAAATGCATTGAGGAATCTTACCCAAACTCCATTAATATAATGACATTAATTCTTGGCCTCAGAGGTCTTTGGGTGACTTGAGTTCAAAGGCAAGGGAAACAAAATCAAAATAAACAAATGGTACTTCGTTAAACTAAAACACTTTCCTATATGAAAGAAATCACCACATACACAAAAAGTCAACTTACTGATTGGGAGAAGGTATTTGCATATGGTACATCTGACAAGCAGTTAATGTCTAAACTATATTTAAAAACTCATAGCTCATAGAATTGAACAACAATAAAAGACTAATCCAATGAAGAAGTGGGCAGAAGATCAGAATAAAGACACTCCACAGAAGAATACAAATGGCCAACAAGCACATGAAAAATGCTCAGCATCACTTATTATTAGGAAGGTGCAAATCATACCTGTGAGAATGACCTGTACTTTAAATACTCTATGGGGTGGAGAAAAGGAAATGTCCTTGTACCAGCAATAAGAAAGTAAATTGTCCCAATCTCTGTGAAAATGTATGGCAATTCTTCAAAAATTGATAGAAGTACCACATGATTCAAAATACCACTCCTAGACATTTATTTGAAGAATATGAAAACACTAACTCTATGGAGGTATGCTTTTTTCTTTTTTTTTCTTTTTTTGAACCCTTTATTTTCATTGAAGCTATTCATAATAATCAAGATAGGAATACAACCTAAATGCCTATCAATGGATGATTGGTTAAAGGAGTGGTGGCACATATAATGGAATATTATTCAGCTGGTAAGAATGAAGAAATCTTGCCTTTCTCAGCAACAAGGGTAGGAACAAGGTTATGACGCTGAGTAGAATAAATCAGGAAGCAAAACCAAATGCTGTATAGATTTACTTATATATAGAATATAAACAAAGCAAACACACTAACAAATCATGACAAAAACACAGCTACCAAAGGGGAATGAGAAGGGACATGGCTAAGTTAAGTGGAGAAGATCTATTTGATAATAGTGAATGCTATTAGAACTATGGTGGTGGGTGTTATCATATGTGAAGCTGTACTTCTAAAACATATGTGGTGTTATGAACCAATGGTAACTCAATAAGTATTTTATTTTAAAATTTTTCATGTTTCTGATTTTTAGTACTTCAGATCTTTGAGTTTTTTCATGGAAACTATCTTACTGAATTATGATGAGGACCAGCAATAATACACAAAAGACAAACATTGTCATGTCTGATGAGTTGTGGTACTCAATATTGGGCTGATATATTGAGGCATTATGTCAAAAATATGACCTGTTAAGTCAGACAAACCAGTGTTTCAATCTTGATACCACCAATTGAATATTTTAGCAGAACTACTGTGTTCCTAGTTGAGCCTTTGTTGTGATTTTCAACTTGGAAGGTCAGGGTGAATCATTGTGGACTAGAGCTGTGTGCAACAGCTTATCTTCTAGCAGAAGAGAAACATCTCACAGCCTCGTCCTTCTTATTGAACATACTTGGGAGGCATATAGTATGGCAAGAAGAGATCATGCAGAGAAAAAGTTGAAAGTGCTGTCATCTTGGGCCTTAATATTTGTTACACGTGGTTCATATTTTAATGAATTCTACTCAGAAGTAGACTGTGACCCAGAAGTTAAAGGGAAGTTTTCTTGGAAGTTTGAGAAGGAAGGGCAGGGTTATCAAAGGAGATTACAGCTGTGAAAAAAATGGGTATTGAGGGCATAGACAGACATATGTATGAGTTGTTAGAGGCAACTTTAGTTCAACTAGAGTAAAGGAATAAGGTGCAAAGCAGGATAATACAAAGGAGTAGCGAGGACATTCCAGACAGGCACATTGGAATATTAGTCAGTTGGTGTAAATAAGTCATGAATAGAGTGACTTTCTGTAGAGAAAAATCTACATCCAACTTGTTTATTTGTAAGCTTAGAGAATTTGGAGGGACATGAATTTACTAAGATAATTACTTTGTAAACTGGTGAAATGCTGTATAGATAGAAGGATTAATGATTGTTACTGCTTTGTTCCTTTGGCCACTTCCTTTTTCCCCCTCCCATATTCTTAGCACACTCTGTATTCCTGCCACTTACCTCTCTAAGGTTTGAAGTACAAGCAGGGTGGAGTGGATGCTACTTTGGTGGCCCTGAGTGACCGAGTCTCTTCGCATTTATTTTTGCTCTCCAATCGGCTCTGTGTGCCCTGTCACTTGCTTTACCCAATAACATGGTGGAAGTGAGGCTGGTCCAGTTCTTCATCAAAGCCTCACTTGGAAGACCCAGAAGACTCCACTTTTGTGTCCTCCCCCTTCAGCTTTATTGAGGTATAATTGGCCAGTTAAGATCTGTATATATTTAAGGTGTACAGGTGGTTTGATACATATATATGTATGTATATATCCATCTCACAGTTGCATATATATATATATATATAGAGAGAGAGAGAGAGAGAAAGAGAAAGAGACATATCCAAAATCTCACAGTTACCATTTTTTTTATGTGAGAAAACTGAAGATCTACCTTTCTTAGCAAATTTCAAGTATGTAATGAATTGTTGTTAAATATAGTTATCATGCTGGATATTACATTTCCAGAATATTATTCATGAATAATTGGGGTACATTTATACTTGGGGATATATTGATAAGATGGTCAATACCATGCCAGTTTCACCTCCCTACCTGTAATGGTATATATTCTGTGAAGGTGTGGCACCTTATTGCCTGACTGTATCAGCAGATAGTTGGCTTTTGCCAAAGCACATGTTTGGATGTGACCCTTTGTGGAAAATATCAACCAGGGTATGACAGCATTGGGCTCAAATGCCTAACAGTGAGGTATTTAAGTGTACATGAAAATGGTATCAGCAGAGAAAAAAAATCTGCCCATCAACCATCACACATTAATTTATTCAACAAATATTTACCAAACCCCTGCTATATGCCAGGTCTTGCTATAAGCCATGAGTTCTACCTTCATGAAATGTATATTCTCCTGGAGGACTTATGTCTGTCTAGGGAGACAGTTAATAAACTGGGAGTAAGTTAGTAAACTAGGGAGTAAGTTAGTAAACATAGAAGTGTTTCAGGCGGTGACAGTATGATGGAGAAAAATAGAGACTAGGGTAGAAAGTGGTGCTGCTATGCTGTGTAGGTTAGTCAAGAAAGGTCTCACAGATCTGATGGCATTTGAGAGGGGCTCTGTGGGAGATGAGCAGTCTACGCTCTAAGTAGGGCATGGAATCCAATGAAGACAAGAGTGGGATATCAGGGTGGTGGAAGGGGATGCTTCTGTAGGGCAATGCTCTCAAACTTTATGGTGCATTAAAGAGTACATTAAAACCACTTGCAGAGTTGATTTTTTTTTTCAATTCAAGTCATAATCCAGATCTCAATATCTGGGAGTGGAATTTAATAATCTGTTTTTTTAAAGTTATCCAGGTGATTCCAGTTGACTGCTGGGACTGAGATCCAGCAATGAGAAGATTGTAGGCCATTGTTTGGAGGGACGATGGTTAGCCATATAGGCAACAGTACTGGTATATGTAGTCAAACATTATTCTGAATTTTTCTGTGAGGATGATTTGGGTTTGATTTTTACTTAAATTGATGAACTTTATATAAAACAAGTCATTTTTTTGCAATGTGGGTGGGCCTTATCCAATCAGTTGATGGCTTGAATGGAACAAAAGACTAATGTTTCACAAGCAAGAAGGGAATTCTACTAGCAGATGAATTTTCAACTTGGATTGAATTCTGGTTCCCCTCGACTCTTTAACCTGATCATTCACCCTGCAAATTTTGGTCTTGTCAGCCTCTGCAACCACATGAGCTAATTCCTTAAAATATATCTATACATATGTATTACATATGTATATATCTTATTGCTTCTAATTCTCTGGTGAACCTTAAAGGATTCACCCCTACACAGGAGGGATAGGATATGATTAATCCTTCAGTACATCTCTGGTGGCTGTGCTGAACTTGGACCACAGAGTGGATCAAAGACAAAAGCAGAAAGCCATTATTAGAGAACACTGAAATAGTCCAAACAAGAGTCAGTGATGACTTAGACCTCACCCCTGGTGGGGAGATGATGTGAAATTTAGGATTATACATTCTCTCTGGAGGTGGAGCTCCCAACATCTACCATTGTGTACAGGATAGCTTTATTGTAATTTACTTCAGAGATCTACAGTTTTGTTAAAATCAAATGTTAAGCTAGACACTTTATTTGATTTGAGTCATGAAGCTAAACAGAAAAGAGTTATAAGTGTTCACTGACATGTGCAGCACAGTGAAAGCCTGATCCTTGGAGACTCTGGCCTCAACCACCAATTCAGACATTTTCAAACATGTTGGAATAAGCAAGAAACAAAACAGGTTTTGACAGATAATTTATTTCTAAGCTATATGTATCTTAAACGTAACTGAAACCAGCTGTTTCAGCTCCTTTGTTTGCTACCACTCCCATCTTTTTGATGAGGTACTGACAGTCTTAGAACACGTGAAGTGTAATGTTCACCCCACAGGACAAAACATTTTGTTTTTCACAGGGACTCAGATCTCAGGAGGGCTGAGTTTTCTTTTATAAATCATCACCCAGACATTCAAGTGCTGCTACATTTGGCAAGGACCCTCTATTCAACCCAATCAGGCATGCACCAGGGAAAGACTTACTCAAGGTCAAAGAGAAAGTTCTTTCTTCCCCGTCATCTGGCTCTTCTCCACTCAAACCCTGTCTGTACTTGTGAGGTTCTGGATCCTGCCTGTTGTTTTTTGCTTCAGAGTCAGCATGCTGGTGCTGCCTTAATGTGGCAGACATTTCTCCCACTGCATTGCCTAATCCAATTCTTGAATCTTTCTCCATAGAATCTCTGGCATAGGTGAGGCACATGGTGTCTCCTTCAGGCTCTATAAGAAGCCTTCCTTGAGCCTCACCAAGCTAGTCAGTTCTCGCTGTTACTAGCTTCTATAACAATCTAGAAGACAGCTTTTTTTGTTGTTTTTGTTCAAGCACTCAATGTATCTATTTCTATCCTTCAAATGTCTACTTTTATCCTCTAGGTTTCAACTTAATGAGGGCAGCTCCAAGCATGCCTGGTTCTCTCCTATATGCCCATCCACCAGCTTAGTACTTTGTACTCTTGACCATTCAGTTAATAATTTTTGAACTTTGTATATGCTTGACATCATATTTGACTATTGAATCATACTGGTGCTCAGGACAGCTTGTTGACTGAGTGGTGTTTTTCATGGAGACTTGCTCTCCTTGTACAAGTCAATAGGTGACTTGATGGTAGACATGGCATGGCAACATTTGAAGAGATGTGGGCCTATCTCTGCACCATAAACAGTATTGTAAACCAGTGTTACCTTAATCACAAGAGAAGATACAATTTAATAAACAAAAGTAGGAAAAACATTTAAAAATACCTAAATTCTTGATCATCTTTCTAAAATCAGGTTCTCTCTCCAAATTTCTACTATCAACAAAAGGTAGCATCAAGCATTGCATTTCTCAATCTCCAAGCTAGAAATACTGTTTTCTTCATTTCTTATATGAAGTACCACTTAATCCTATAAGGCAGTTCTTTCATTTAACCCTTATATTCATATTCATCTCTTCTTTATCCCTCCTGATACTAACCATCACTTTTGTTTGTTTGTTTGTTTTTGAGGTAGAAATAATGTTTTTATTGTTTTTAAATTCATTTTAACAGCCCAGAAATCATGAAAAGGTTTTTATCCAAATTAACTTTTTTACTAAGAACAGTATTGATTAAATTGCTTTTAATGGAACTTTGTTTTGACGATGACACAGCAATGTGAACGTCTGAGTTTGCTTTATAGATAACTTGGTATTCAGGATTGTACCCACTTAAACATGGTCTTATTAGTGATAGTAGAAATGAACCTGTTTTTCAGATGACCTTTGTAGTCACTTCTGCTCGTTGGGGCAGATTTCTTGTCAACTCAGATTAAATTGTCTTTGTTTTCATTTTAAAATGACTTAAAATAGCTGAGGAAGAGTTTGGAGTAGGAGTATTAGATTTACTGGTTTTTTGTTGTCGTTGTTACCTGTGCTTAGATTACTGTAGTCTTTGTAAGAAGAATCATGTCATCTAAAATCTATTTCATAAATTGAAAGTAAAAGAGATTTTCAAGGACCCTGCCTCATTAGGCGCCACAGCCTGCAATTCATAAATGTGAGCACACGGGGGCAGTGTGGTTGGCAGCCCTTTGGGGAGCTTCCTGGGAACTCTCAGATGCTGGCCTTATCTTACAGACCCATATCTACTTCACACACACACAGCAGTGCTGTTGCTCTGTTAAATAAGAACACTAAATCTGATAGAAGTCTTAACACTCTGGTGCCTCGAGCTTTTGTCTCCCCAGGACATTTATCTAGAAATCCTTAGATTTTATTTATTTATTTTTTTATTCATTTTATTGATTTATCACAATTGTGAATTAATTGATCCCTCCTCCTCCCTCCATATCCCTCTTCTGTATCCCCCCTTCAGTCACTCCTCCCATTTTTCTGCAAATTGTTGTTTGGTTAAGTTGATGTTTAGTTGTTGGTTGTTTGGCCTGTTGTTCTCTTCCGATATATGGTGAGTGTGTGTGTGGTTTTTTGTTGTTGTTGTTGTTGTTGTTTAAATCTTATTTATTTATTTATTTATTTGTTTGTTTGTTTGTTTGTTTGTTTATTTATTTTTTACCCCGGGGCTTTCCCACTTCACTAACATTTGTTAACTATCCTGATCTTTTGTGCTCTTCACCTCCCCCGCCTTCTTCCCCCTCCTCCTCTCTCACTCCGTGGTTCAGTCCCGTTGGTTGTTTTCATTTTTTTGTTTGTTTGTTTGATTTTCCCTATATCCCTCATATAAGTGAGACCATCCTGTACTTCTCTTTTTCTTTTTGGCTTGTTTCTGCTTATATGAGTCTTTCTAGTTCCATCCAGGTTGCTGCAAATGACATGTGTTTGTCCTCCTTGATGGATGCATAGTATTCCATCATGTATGTGTACCACATTTTTTTTAGCCAATCATCCGTTTGGGGCATTTGGTTTGTTTCTAATTCTTTGCAATTGTAAACAGGGCTGCAATGAACATGCATGTACATGTGTCCTTTTGAATTAATGTCTTCATGTTCTCTGGGTATATTCCTAGTAGTGGGATTGCTGGGTCGAATGGTAAGTCCACATTCAATTGTTTGAGGGTCCTCCACACAGTCTTCCATAGTGGCTGGACCAGTTTGCACTCCCACCAGCAGTGTAAGAGAGTTCCT
>PVHY01001563.1:0-42679 GCA_004024945.1 Uropsilus gracilis | reverse complement strand
TTTACTGGTGTAAGATGCTAACCATCACTCTTATCATGACTAAAATACTAAAGTAACTGTTCTCATCCTTCCTTCTGAGAGGCAGATATCTTGGGAATTTGGTATATGTCAAGTTTACAAGTTTTATACTTTTGTATAAATAAATGTAAATATATAAAAAGTAAATACATATATAGATATGGATAGATATATTCCTTATATGTTTGCAGAAGCAAACAAAAATTAAAGTTATTATTAGTTCCAGGAAAAAAATATGTACAAGTTCTATTTGGTGAAGAACAGTATTTTCAATGGTAACAGTGTATTTTGACCAAAAAATGAAATTTAACAAAAAAAAATTGAAAGAGTACTTTTTTCTTTTTTAAAAAAAAATAATTTTAGTTTTTTCTTGATTGCGCACACATACACACATATATACATATATATACCCACATATATGTATATATATTGCATCATTGTCTACCCCAAGGATCTCCCCCATCCTGTTATCCGTGAACCATCTTTATCACTTATGCCTTCCCCCTCCCCCACTCTTATTCTCCTCACCCTCTACAGCTCTATGCCTCAATTCCCATGGCAGTTTTATATTTTTCTTGTCCGTTTTTTTGTTTATCTTCCCTGTAACCCTCATACAAGTGAGATCAACCTGAATTTCTCTTTTTCTTTTGAGTTTATTTTTGCTAACAAATAATATTCCACTGTGCACATATACTGCATCTTTTTCAGCCATTTTCAGTTTTGGGGCATTTGGGTTGTTTACAAATCCTGACAATTGTGAATAGTGCTGCAATAAACATATGGGTACATGTGTCTTTTTGAATTAGTGCTTTTGTGTATTTTGGGTTGACTTCCAGTAGTGGGATTTCTGGGTAAAATGGCAGTTCCACTTTCAGTTATTTGAGGGTCCTCTACACAGCCTTCCACAGTGGCTGGACCACATTGCACTCTCACCAGCAGTTTAAGTTTTCCTTTTTCTCCACATCCATCCCAGCACTTGTTGTTGCCCCCCCCCTTTTTTTTTGTTTTTTTTTTTTTTTGTTTTTAGTTTTTTTGATATGGGTCATTCTTACTGGTGTAAGATGGTATTTCAGTGTGGTTTTGATTTGCATTTCCCTAATTATTATTAGTGATGTTGAGCATTTTTTCATGTGCCTGTTGGCCATTTCTTCTTTGGAGAAGTGTCTTTTTAGTTCTTTCCCCCACTTTTTGACTGGGGTTTTTGTTTTGTTCTGTTAAATTTTGTGTTTCTTTGTTATCAGGTCATTACTGCTTGTATGGGCAAAATTTTTCTCACATTCTGCTGGGTTTCTTTCTTTCTTTCTTCCTTTCTTTTTTCTTTCTTTCTTTCTTTTTTTTTTTGGTTATTGTCTCATTTGCTATACAAAAGCTTTTTAATTTGATGTAGTCCTGTCTAGTTTTCCTTCTTTTTTTTTTTTTTTTGCCAGCTGTAGATGTATCCTGAAAGGGGTTTCTGAAGTGTAGTTCTTGAAAAGTTATGCCCAACTTTTCTTATATGTATTTTATGGTTCAGATCTTACATCTAGTCTTTTATCCATTTTGAGTTGGTTTTTATACAAGGTGTGAGGGAGTTGTTCTGGTTCATCTTTTCAGATGTCTTGATCCAGTTTTCCCAGTATCACTTATTGAAGAGACTATCTTGTTCCAGTGTATGTTTTTTGGCCCCTTGTGAAAAATTAATTGACCATACAAGTATGGTTTTGTTTCTAGGCATGTGATTCTGATCTATTGGTCTGGTTGTCTGTTTTTGTTCCAGTACCATGCTGTTTTGATTATTATGGCTTTGTAGTATAGTTTGAAGTCTGGGATTATAATATGTTCATTCTCTCTTCTGTTGATCAGGAGGGTTTTGGATATTTGGAGTCTTTTATTGTTCCAATTAAATTTCAGTATTTTTTTTGTCTATGAAATAGAATGATATTTGAAGAGTGAGGGCGTAGGTGTATAATTGAGGTAAATAACGGGGAACCAATACTTAAGGGTTGAAATAAATAAAGAGAGAATTTTATTGTTTGGAAATTTGAAATTAAATGACAACGGTTAAGTTTAAATAACTTTGGAGGAATTGCTTCTGAGGACTTGAAGGAATAAGAATATGACTGAGTGAAAATATTTTTTTCCATAGGAACTTTTAAAAAATATTGAAATAATTGCTTAAAATAAAATTAAACATGAAAGACAGTAAATATGCAAATACAAATCAAATAAAACAATGTGATATTAATACAAAAACAGAATTCAAGGCAAGACAAACTTATATGGGACAAACAAATTTTAGTTGAAATTTATAGTTCATATGGAAAATATAGTCATGAATATTTTTGTCTCCCAAATACCAGTAAAATAGAAACACTGAAAACTTTACAAGTTATATATATATATTTAAACATTTATAAATTTCTTATACTGCCAGAAACTTTTCAGGCATTTTCCTACCTTTTAGTATCTTTCAATCATTGAGGGAAACAGAGGGAATGGATAAAAGATACATTTAAAAGACAGATGTGTTGCTAAATGAAAACTAAAGCAGGACTAGGAATTTAGATCATGATCTATAAAACTAGAAATAAATAATTAAAGCATAAAAGTAAAATAGTTCCAGTCATCTGGAAATTTTAATGTAATATCCTAAGTAGTTCTTTGAGGGAAGGGAAACATCAATCCTTCAATCAAGGTATTTTTAGAAATTAATGATAATGTGCACATTACAAATTTAAACTTATGGAAAATTACTAACATCATTAGTTAAAGAAAAATTCATAATCATATATACTTTGATTCCAAGACAATGAAAGTGAAATAAACTAACTCAAGAAATTGAGCACAGGGATGATTATAATAATTGAACTGTTTCTGATGAATTATTGGAAAACACTGGAAAATGAAATAAAATATTTTAATTAAAAATAAATTGGGTAAAGAGAATACACAAGAAAATTTAACAAGAAAATAAACCCGGGAATATAGGAATTATGAAACATGAAAATGAGCACAAAAATATAAATGAATGAATGAATGAATGATTTTCAAGTAATAGTAAAAATGTTAAAATGGGCTAGTAAATAACAAACTAGATCACTTAAAAACAGAACTTTAGGTGTTAGAAAATATAATCGCAGGCATCAAATGGATAGATACTATGAAAATAAATATAAAACCAAAACATATATAAATTAGAACAATTGACTGAAGAGAGATATTGAACAAATCAAGATTTCCTCAATAAATGTATCATCCTTGCTGTCATAGGTGAATTCTTTCAAATTTTTAAGAGGCAAATTGGCAGTATAATGTGAGAACTGTTCCACAGTCTATCCATTTTTAATTGTATTGAAAAAATATTGAATCTTTTTGAACCTCAGTTTCATAGCTAGTAAAACTGAGTACATGAAATTAATAATTAATTAATATTCCTGTTTATAAAAATGAGATCATAGATACTTAAAAAGTACCAGACTTTATAAGAAAGACTTGACAATAGAGAAATTTTAAAATCAACACATGAAATCCCAACAAAAGTATAATCAAACAATTGTATTTGGAAATTGAACAGGGAAAGCTTCCATTCACATGAGTAGTCAGAAACACTACAGAAATGGTATAAAGTACAACAGTTTACTGAGAATAGGAAGAATACTTTATTTGTAAAAAGCCATAGATCTAGGATTTCAGTAGAACTGACAGTTTGATTGTGGAATATAAGAAGTATGGACAGTCTGATGTTCAATTTATAATCTTTACATGGAATTTACTTTTGCATTTTGGAAATTTTGACCAAAATATTTTCCATAATTTTCAAGGAAGGGGAGTATCTGCTGTTATACAGTTCTCTAGATTATATTTAGTTTTCTGCTATACACTAGTGAGTAAATAAGTTTCTTATGTTTAATTTGTATTATTAGTGGTTTTGTGTCTATGGTCTGGAGAGATCTCTTTGGCCAAAATGGTGACTCACATAAATTAAATACATGAGGATTCTAATGATTAGATCACCAAGGAGGCATGAAGGACCTCCCAAGAGGCCTGAGCAAACAACCATCTCCACCACTAGTCTGGCATTTGAGGCAGGAAAAGGAGGACATGCAATTAGACAAAACACATTTCTGAGAAATCCTGGGGTGAATGTCAATTCCCAGAGAACCAAGTCTCACCAAAAAAAAAAAACAAAAAACCAAACATGATGTAAGCGATTGCTAGACTGCAGCTGCTTCCTAGGAAGAATCCCCATATAACATTTCTTTATCATCTAGCAAGTATTGAAAATAACACTTTGGTCCAGTAATAGGAGTTCCATGGGTTTCTATAGCAAGAATCTTAGATCTAAATGTAATTACCCTGGGCAGAGCAGTACCATGTAATGCATTTGTGGGAACAGACGTTGTGCAGATTCTTCAGGGCAAGTTTAAATGAATGCTACACACTCATAGTTACCATTTGTATACATTGCCATCTTGATTTGTCTCATTCTAGAATTCAGAAAGAGATTTTTTTTCATTATTTTTAGTAAGTTCCTGTGATACACATGTTGATGAATGTGACATCGAATACTCTTTTCCAGGTTCCCCTCAATGCTTGTTTTGTTATATCAAATGAGATTGATTGAATATCATCCATGTTCAGAGTATGATTGGGAGCTAAGGGTACAGGAAAATCTGAGATATTTCTGTTATTGAGAAGATTGCAATCTTTGTTGGGTAATCTTGATTGAAAAATAACATCCAAGTAATATTATATTGGCCTAGGGTTATGTGAGTGATGAAGACCACAGATGATAAAGGTATTCTGTGTTAGAGGGACTAGTGGTTGTAGAGGGCTGTGGCAGAGAGATGGGGAGGAGCTAATGGAGGTCTCCTAAACATAATGACTGGTGTGAACACTTACATTCTAGAGGCTATGGGAACTGAGATCTGCTGGACTAGAAGCTGGGAATATACCCCCAAACCTCAATCCTGCTCCACTTAATAGCAACCACAAACACAAAACTCTGATGATGAATGGGGCTTACTCCTGATAATTGGATCCCATGGCAGCTCCTGGTCAGAGACTCTGGAAGGTGAAGGAGGGTAGTCTTTTTAGAGGATTCAAGGGATCCTATACCCCACCACCTGGTCACATAATGAAGAGAGAAAGGTCGCTCATACTGAGGACATTGTTTTAGAAAATCTTTCTATCTGCAACCCAAGTGTTAGAGTTTATGACTAGTTTCCATCTCTTTCTTCAGTGAGGTTTATAGACAGAGGTATAAACCTCCTGAGATTTACTTTTCTCTCTGTAAAAGTAGGATACAGAGCATGCATTTGAGATTATGGCAAGGGCTCACCCTGTGTACCCAACTAGGGTAAATACTGGGGATATATTCATTTTCAGAAAGTTCTGCTTTGGTGTACATTTAAAGCAAACCATTTCCCATTTCACTTAGGATATAGGCACAAACAAATACCTCATGTGGAATTTCAGACACCTCCACAGTGTCTCTCCTCATCTCTTTCATCAGCTCTCAGTGATCATTCTCATTACCTAAAGATACCTTTAGTGTTTATGGTCAGCATGATTCTCTTAGTTCTTGACTCATCTTGTTTTACATTCAACCCATTTTCAAATCAAAGTTACCCAAAAAAAGAGACTAGAGGGAGTACTCTGGCTCTGCCATGTCATTTCTTCATTTGTTGTCTGGGATGTAGTAGGAAAATCATAAAACCTCACCCAGGGTGGGAGTCAGGTCATCATATGGGAGGAGGAATTTGAGCTAGATCTTGAAGGCTAATTAAGCAAAAGTTCTAGAACTTAGTGTGTTCAGAAGGAATCTGGTCTAGAAAAGGAAAACAATGAGAGCTCTTACTTGGATAAGGAAATCATGTGGTTTTTCCAGAAAGCTTTAAGGGGGGTATTTTATAGGTGGGTATAGTCTAGAAGTGGAAGAGTTGTGAAAGGTAAACCTTCAGCTGTTGAGGTGGGGAGACCTATTAAAGGATTTACAATAAAATGTATTGAATCATATCTTGACCTCCAAACATCCTTCTTTGACTTGCTTCTCAAAGTATGTTCCACAGATCAGTAGCATCGGCATCATACAGAAGTTGTAAAAGTGCAGGATCTCAGGCATCACTTTGGACCTTTTGAAGCAAAATCTGTACTTAAAGATCTTCGGTGACTTACACACACATTAAATCTCGACAAGCATCATCATATTGCAGATTATTAAAAATGCAAGATTCCCTAGAAGTGTTAAGTGGGAACAGATGATTTTGCTGACAACTGAGTTTCAAGTCATTGCTCCAACCTTCATTTCTCCAGTAGTAGTTCCCAAAATTGTCCACAGGGATTATGTGTTGAGGTTTTCAAACTTCAGCAAGAACAAGATTCCCTAGACATTGGTATTAACAAGCAGTATCCCTCCCTTCAGCAATCTGGGGATGCTGAAGTTGATTGCATTAAAACCAGAATATGAGATGGGAATTTGCAAATATAAGAAGCACTGAACTAGAAGGACCTCCTAGCATCATCAAATACAATATAAAGTTCTGCTAAAAATTTAATATTTTCAATATAAAAAGTTTTGGATTTTTTTGTACTGTTTTTCAACTTATCCCAAGTCTGCTTTAGCTGAACATCTATCATAGTAGAAGTATAAATAATACCATCAGCCTTCCAAGCAGTGATAAAATTAGCAGTGTAAACAAAGCAAGTAAGTGACCTTTGTCAGACCCCTTGCTGACTCTGACCCAACACCTACTAAGATGATTAGTTAGGGCAAATTGGAACAGGGCAAAGGGGACCCTGGGGGGAGAAAGATTCTCTCTCTACTTATTTCCTGAGAACATGCCAGTGTGCAAAATGGGCTCCTAAAATGCCTGCAGATGGTTAGAACCATGGATGTCTAGAGCTTCAGTCCTGCTCCGTGCCAAACTCTGTCATGGTTAGTTTTCTCCAGGAGGAAAGTTCCTTCCAATTTAAGATTTTCTTGTTATTAATACTGTGACTTCCTGAGAAGGGAAAATACTTTCCCAGAGCCCCATGAGGCAAGATGCAGAGTGAGGAACCAACTGTGATGGCCACTTCCATCCATTCTTTACAAAGATTGCATTATTGGGTGAATGGAAATGTGTCCATTGGTTTGAGACAAACATTACAATCAGATTCACCTCTTCTGGGGGGCCTGATTAATTAGTCAGGTGAGTTCTCCTTTTCCTAAACTGCTTGTGTGTTACTGATTCTGGCTCCTTTTGCTGGACTTTTTGTTATTGTTTTTATATTTCTGGTTTCCTTTATTGTTAATTTCTTGATGCAGAGGGGCTGTATTACATCCCCTCCTTTTTTTGTCATCTTCTTTGTCAGAAGAATCCAGTAAATGAGTTAGAAGACCTGTCTTATTGTCCTGGTTTTACTGTAGTGATTGAAGGAAACACTGCTTTCATACTGTAACAACTCCCAGGAGAAGGAAATTTAATCTGGTGAGATCAGACTGAAGATATGAGGGGAGGCTTTGATTGGTGGGCCATGTTTTAAAGGATTCAGTTTACAGGTAGGAGGGAGGGAGAATTCTTAAAATTCTATTCAAAGATGGTGAAATTGAAAAAACTTCAGTGTTGAAATTTCTTACTATCTTTCTCTTCAGGCTTGACATGGTTCCTTGATAAATCATAAATAAGTAATCTTTATAAAATGAATAATTGAGCAAACAAGTAGGGTTTCTTTCTTACCTATAATATTGAATGACTATATCTGTTGAGAAGGCAATATTTGTGAAAAGGGATATGATGGAGTAGAAACTCTGGGATGGGGGGTTTTTGTTGTTATCCCAGAGTAGAAACTCTGGGATGGGGGGGGTGGTGATGAGTAGACGGAGGGTTGTTTTTATGAACAGGCCAAGCGTTAACTGGAAACTAGGCCCAGCAAACACTAGGTCTAGCTATGAAGCAAATATTGACTTTGAGGACAAATATTAGGCCCTGTCATGTAAGAAGTCAATCTGTTGGAATTGGTGTTCTTGAAAAGGGCTTAGTTAAACCAGTATGCCTTACCAACATATCATCATTGTATGTATTCACACACAGGCGTGAATGCATATGCACACATTTCGATTGATTTTTATGGTGGATATGGTTGTTAATAGGATGTAGTTACATATTGTCAATATGGAAAAAAAGGATAAAACACTGATATACTCTTCATACATCAAAGAAAAATATCCAGCTCTTTAATCTGCGAGTCTTCTGTACCCAAGTGTCTGTAGGAAAACCAGGCACTGACAAAGACAATTCCCAGATGAAAGACCTCCAGGAAACCTGCTGTGCCTTACAGACTGTCATCGACTCTATAATGGCCAGCTGATTCCAATCTCCACTTGCACAAATGACTAAATTGTGAGGTTGACTAAGGGCATCATTGCTCTACAAGCCATGATGTCTCTTTGCACACTTTGAAACTAGAGATGGTCTAAATCCCTTAGGAATTCAGGCCAACCTCTTATATAGCTCGCTCTTTCTATCTTAGTTTTGTCTCTTCTGCCTACAAGCATATTTATATCTCTTGTCCACTAAAACAAAAACAAATCTAACAAAACAAAATAACTTTTATCATTCTATCTTACTGCAGTCACATCGCTTTTGTTTCATTCCTTTTAGGGTTATATGTCCAGTCTACTCTATTCTATCTGATGCTTTTTCTTTAATCTGAACATTTTTTTCCCTTCTGCCCTGACCGTTCTGCACAAACTGCTTCCTAAAAATGCTCTCAGTGACCACTTAGCTGGAAAATCTAATCCCTGTTTTGTAGAACTCAACACCCTTGACCTCTTTGAAGCATTTGACCTCGTTGTAGATTGTTTTAAGTTGTATTAGCCAAGTCCTTTTATTTTCCCTACTGTAATGTTTTGACATCTTGGATCTCTGCTGACCCTGGAGTTACTGACCCTTCCAGGGTTATTCAATTCTGAGATATAGTAAACAACTTGCCCTTGAGTGAGCCTTTCAAATTAAACCCCCAAACACTCCTTTAGGATTCACACTCAAGGTCATTACCACTCTGCCCTAATATCCTCAGCACAACTAGGGACAACCCTAGCTATCTCCAGAGTCAGGAGTTTGATTCAAACTAGCAATCCCAAGACTGCTAATCCTGCTTTATGTGTCCTTTCCCACAAAAAAATGCAACAAAGGCTCTTACCCACATTTCTCTGTACTTTTTCTGCCTCACAGCAGACCCTGTTGTCCTTTATGTCATCTTTCCTGAGCTTCATACCTTCTATTTGTAGGTATCCATAAGTATAAAATCTCTTCCTTATGACAATTATTTCCATGTCTTCATGCATTACTGTACTTGATAAGTACAAATCCCGGTACTCTTAAAACATGTGTTCATAATGTTAATTCTTCCATGAGCAGGAATATATTTCTACTTTTGTTTGTCTTCTATTTTTTGAACAATGTATTATAGTTTTTATTGTAGAAGTCTCTCATTTCTTTTGTTAAATTTGCTCCTAGGTATATATATATATATAACTCTTTTTATTGCAGTTGTTAATGGGATTGTCTTGTTTATTTCCTTCACACTCTCTCTTTTAGCTCATTATTTGCATGTAGAAATGCAACTGATTTTTGTGTATTGATTTTGTACCCTCAACTTGAATTTATTGATTTGTTTGATTTTTTTCCCAGTGTAGTCTTTAGGGTTTCTATGCATATTAGCTTGTCATCTGCAAATAGTGACCCACTTAATTTTTCAATTTAATTATTTTTATACTCTTTTCTTGCCAAAATAATCAGCCAAGTTTTCCAATATTATGTTTAATAGTAGTGGTGAGAGTGTACGTACATCTTAGTCTTGTACTTAGAGGAAAGTTTTTAGTCTTTTACCATTGAATATGATATTGGCTATGGTTTTGCATAGATGGCATGTATTATATTGAAGTATCTTCCATCTATTGCCAGAATTTTGCATGATTTTATTGTCAAGTATTATCAAGTGCTTTCTATGCATCTATTGATATAATTGCATGATTCTCTATTATTTTGTTGATATGTTGAATTTTAGATGTTGAAACTTTCCTGTCTCTGTGGGATAATTCTTCTTAATATGTGATCTTTTTTGACATATAGTTGAATTTGGTGTCCTAAGATTTCATTGAAGATATCTACCTCTTTGCTTGTCAGGGAAATTGGTCTGTAATTTTCTTTTTTCTGTGATGTAGTTGCTAGGTTTTGGTATCAGAGTTATGTTAGTCTTCTAAAATGTGTTTGGAAGCACTCTCTATCTTTTTTGAAAGTTAGAGAAAGGTATTCATCTTTAAAGGTTTAGTAAAATTTACTAGTGAAGATGGTTATTTTATTCAAAGCAATATACAGATACAGTGCAGTCCCTATCAAGATATGAAAATATTCAGAAAATTGAACAAAAAATACCAAAACTCATATAGAACCACAAAAGACACCCAAATAACAACTTTTTTGATGAGAAAGAGGAAGAGTGGTGGTATCACACTCCTAGTTTTGAAATACTTCACAATGCTGTAGTAGTCAAAGCAATATGGCACTGAAACAAAAACAGATATGCAATCCAATGTAATAGATTGAGGGCCTGGAAATAAATCTGTATATTTATGAACAGTTAGTCTATGACAAAGGAGCCAAGAGTAAACACTGGAGAAAGGAGAGTTTCATTAACAAATGGTGCTGGGAAAACTAGCCAGCCAATGGAAAAAAAAAAAAAAAGAAAGAAAATAGATCACTATCTTGTACCTTACATGACTGGTATTCAGAAAAGATACAAAAACCTCAAAATGGATTAAAGACTTATATTTAAGAACTACAGCCATAATAGGCATTGACTTAAATGTAGGCAAACTACAATGTTGGCTTTAGCGATGTCTTTGTGGATTTATCTACAGTAACAAGAGAAATGAAAATAAACAATAGGACTACATCAACTAAAAATTTTCTGCATGGAAGAAAAAAATGATTGGTTGAAAAAAAAAAAGACCTCTCTCCATGGTATAAAATATTTGCACGTCACACATTTGAATAAAAGTTGATATTCAAGATGTAAAGAACTCTCACACAACTTAATAAAAAGAAAACAAATGACCCAATCACCATAATGTGACACCATGCCTCACACTCATGAAAATGACCCATAACAAAAAGTCCAGAAGCAAGGGTCAGCAAGGATGTGGAGAAATCGCAACTATCACACATTGTAGGTGTCAATGTAGACTGGTCCAACCCCTATGGGAAATAATATGGAGGTTTCTCAAAATATTGAAAATAGGTCAGCCATATGATCTAACAATTCTACTCTTTAGTTTCTACTTGAACAATGCAAAAACACTAATTCAAATAGATATATGTTTTCCTATGTTCCTTGCAGCACTATTTATGCAATATCTAAGTTATGGAAACAATCTAAGTGTCCAAGGACAGATGAGTGGATTAGAAAATGTGTTATATATACAGAATGGAATAATATTCAGCTACAAAATAAAAGATAAACTCTTGCCATTTGTGACAACATAGAGGGCACAGAAAGAAAAGGACAAATGCTGCATGATTTGTCAATATGTAAATATAAAGAAACAAAATAGAGTTAGAAAAAAGTCAAACCAGTAGCAATCCCTAGAAATCTTAAACTGTGGAACTGAAGCTGTAAGTTGAATAGAAAGAAAACAAAGAGGGTTGGAAACACAATGGACTATGGTTGAAAGATAAGTATGTGAATGTGGTTGGTTTAATTTTTACCTCAATTTAAAAATATGTGTACCTCAGAAATCCCTTTCTGGGCACATCTACAGATGGCAAAAAAATGAAGGAAAACATAAATCACTGGGACTACATCAAACTAAAAAGCTTCTGTACAGCAAAAGAGACTACAGACAAAACAAAAGAAGCTCAACTGAATAGGAGAAAAATTGTACCCTCCACAAAAGTGGTAAGGGTTTAATAACACAGACTCACAAGTAACTCACACAACTTAGAAAGAAAAAGCAAAACAAGAAGCCCAGTTAAAAAATAGGGAGAACAAAAAGACTCTTCTCCAAAAAGGAAATACAAATGGCCAATAGGCACATGAAAAACTGTACAACATCACTAGCAATCAAGAAAATGTAAATCAAAACCAAAACCACAATGAGATACCACCTTACACAAGTAAGGATGACCCACATCAAAACAAAAACAAAAACAAAAAACAGTTAACAATAGTGCTGGCATGCATGTGTAAAGAAAGTTACACTCCTACACTGCTGGTAGGAATGCAAACTGCTCTAGCCACTATGGAAAGCTGTGTAGAGGAACCTCAAACTAATGAAAATGGAACTACCATTTGATCCAGCAATGACTCTTCTGGGAATCTACCCAAAGGAGAACTCAATGTTTGTATAAAGGGACACCTGTGCTCGGATGTCTATTGCAGTACTACTTATAATTGCAAGGATGTGGGAATGACCCAAATGTCCCAAAACACAAATGAATGAACAAAATGTGGTATATATACACAATGGAATATTACTCATCAATTAAAAATGACAAATTTGGTGTATTTATGGTAACATGGATGCACCTAGAACAAATCCTATTAGCAGAAACAAGTCAGAAAGAAAAAGACAGAAACCAAATGGTTTCACTAATGTATGGAACATAGGGAAAAAAAACAAAAGGCCAGGAGGAAACGTCAAAACAAGCTAACAATCAAACTTAAGAACACAACTGGGAGGGGGCATGAGGGAGGTGAATGAGGGGGGTGGGAAGGTGGTGGGTGAACAAAGATGTGAAATATATATATATATAAATTATTTAATAAAAATAAAAATATGTACATATACATTCTTTAATTGATTTTTTTTCTTTTCTTCCCTTTTTATAAATTACACACACACAGGCATATACACACAAATACACATACACATTAACATCTTTGTATACCCAGAGATTCTCATTTCCCTTGCATTTGGAATAACTCTGTGGTCTTTTAACTGCTGCTCCATGACTTTTTACAGTATTCTGTTTTGAACTTTATTCTATTTTTGTTTCTGATTTGCTTATAGAAGCTAAAGAACCAGGGTCATATGCACAAACTAGGGGATTTCTAACTCTGCGATGAGATAGACAATAAATCAAAAATTGTTTTGCTTTTTTTTTAATTTTTAGTGAGTAAGGAGAAGCTGTTTAGGGAAGATTCAGGTTAGAATAAATTCTTGTAACCCATACATTGAACATGCACTATGTGAGGTGAAATTAAAAAGAAAAAAAAAAAAAAAACCTTTGTTTCCCATAGTCCTTTTAAAATGGCCCTAACTACTATATGAAATTGGCAAGGTTTAAGGTTGGGCACTTTAATTCACATGCCAATTTGGTTATTAAAACGATTCTGTGCAGTAACCAAACTCCAGTTTGACAAAGTATTATGTCACTTTTCCTAAAAAGGTTGGAATCAGGAAACTACCTGCTGCCTAGGAGGGAGTTATAGTCAGCTTTATCTTTATTTAGTTACTGTCAAACATTATTGTTGATAGCCTATGTGACATTCCTTGTAACATAACAAGAGAGGAAGAGAAAGAATACTCAGGTTTCTTACTCGATTGATACTTCACAAGATGTCTTTTCTTTTTTAGGATCTGACAAAGATTAAGATTGGATCTTTTCCCAAAAGTTGTTTTTGTGAGCCCTCAAGACTCTGCTGATGCTGGGCTGTATGACTTCAAATCCTGGGTCTCTTGGGTTACTATGCCAGTCTTAGTCCCTAGGTTTCTAGTAGTCCACTCTGCATCAAACTTTCCCTGAGTTTAGTTCTATAATTCCTTCTACCAGTCCTCTGGAATAAGGTTTAAAAATAACTCCAGAATAACATTCTTGTTAGGACCTGCATATGATGTCCTTCCATAGGAGGGAGTTATAACATTTCTTAATAAGCTCCTTTGCTGTCACAGATTACTTCATCTTTCCATGCTGTTCTCCCAAATACAGTGACCACATCTCAAGTGCTCTAAGTGATTTCCATTTACTCCTTTTAACCAGACTTGGGATAAAAGAAAGTAATATGTACTCCTATCCCATTGGTGGGCAGTGGGATTCAGTGTAATGACAACTTGTCACAGTAATATTCCCCCCTCTCTTTGGAATAGAGCTTTGGTAATGCTTTCCTTCCAACTTTCCTCTGAATCTTCATCTCTCAAATTCTCCAATCTAAACTTCTGTTCTAGCACCATATAACCTATTTTGAAAAGTGAAAGAGAAGTGGGGAATTATTAACAGATTTTAATATGCCTATCTTTTAAAGTGACCTTCATTTAGATCATGTCACTATATATTTTTTAAATTTCAAGGTAGTTACGTGTTGTATTTCTTCTTACAAATGTAAAGAAAAATAAGGTTATACTTTCTAACACTTAACATTCTATATCTGAAAAAAATCTCTCTGTATGGATAAGGCCGTGATCAAGATCAGTGATTCTCAAATCTGGCAGCTCACCAATATAGCCTGAGGAACTTACTTAAAATTCAGATGTCAGACTGTATTCCAGACTTCCTAAATCAGAGACTCCAGGCCACCACTATTTTAACCCAATTTAACATGCAATTCTCTTGCATAACTAGTTTTACAGATGTTCTGATGGTAGTGAGTCAGAAATGCCAATGAAATAGTGGGGTAAGGTGGTGGTGAGATGAAGGTGCTGGGCTCACCTTCACATACTTACAGCTAGATTGTGACAGAAAAAAAGTCATGTGCCAGTTCCAGCCCAACTCAAACAGACCAACATCTGGAGCTTTCAAAACCCTTCACCACCCTGCTGAATCAGCGGCTATAAAAGAGATCTGCATCTATACAGAAGTCAGTGAAGGCCACAATAAACAGGTAAGATAATCAAATTCTGAAGATATCGAAAATAATAGGGTGACCTCAGTAGAAAAAAAATGGAAAGACAAGAGACATTACATATGAAATTACTGGACATATTTATATCACAAGTTGACAACAATTTTCCAGAATCCAAACAGGAAAAAGATTGAAGATTATATCTTCCTGTCAAATGAGTTCAAAACAGCTTTAAATGATTCAAAGAGATAGAAGAAAACTCCAAAAGGCAAATCAAAGTAATATAAGAAAACTCTAAAAGGTATGTCATAGAAATACAAGATAACTGAAAAATTAGTCAGAGATACAAAGGAAAACAAATCAACAAGCTCAGAATAAAATCAATGACCAGAAAGTAGACACTGATGCTTGAATTAGGATAATATCACAAATCTAAGGAGTACAGAGTGAACTAAATGAAATCAAGAATGTTAGATAAATTTATGGAAGTAGACCAGTGAATAAGTCAGATTGATTCAATCAGTAGAATAAATCAGTGACCTTGAAGATAATAATACACTAAGGACCTAGTTAGAAAGCAGAAATGAAATATAAAATACTAATAATAAAAGGTAAGAATTTGAGAAATATCTGACACCATTAAGAAAGTTAAGATAAGAATAAGGGTGTTGCAAAAGGGGACTAGAGGCAGGGGGACAGAGACCATATTCATGGGAGAATTAGAGGGAAACTTCCCACACCTGGGGAATAAATTAATTACACCAGTCCATAAAGATAAAAGAAGGTCTAAATGTTATGAAACCTACACCAAGATACACCTAGTAGTGAATCTAGAAAGAGCTCAAGACAAAGAGAGTATTGAAGACAGCTAAAGGTAAAAAGCAGATAATACATAAAAGTATTTCCACAGGCTTACATCAATATTTTTTTACAGAAACAGACAAGGAGAGACTGGTGTAATGCATTAAAAATATTCAGTATTCAAAAAATTGCCAGCCAAGAATACTACTACAAAAGTCTCTTTCAGATATAAGGGAGAAGTAAAAGGCCAGCCCATATAAATAAATGTTAAAGAAATTTGTAAACAAGTCATCCCTTCAGAAATATTAAAGGGAATACACTTATCTAAATCAAAGCAAAGAATGATAAAAAAGGGGGGGGAAATAGATACTAAAGACAAAATGGTAGTAGTAAATATCTCTATATCAATAGTTATTCTAAATATAGATGGCTGAATTCACAATTAAAAAATATAGGATTGATTTTTGGGTCCAAAAACAAAGCCTAACTTTCTGTTGTCTCCAGAAGACCCAACTGTTTCAAAGTAAATGACTGGGAAATAACCTTAAAGCAAATGAACCCTTTTCCCCCAAAAGGGAGGAACAACCATATTTATATGAGCTAAAGTAAGCTTCTGGTTTATAGAAAGTAATAAGAAAATGAAAATGGATTATATAATGATTAAGGGATCAATATATCAGAAAGATATAACAGTCATCAATACACATGGACTAAATAAAGGAGCACCAAAAATACATGTATTAGCTATTAACAAACTTAAAAATAGACATTAACCACAACATCATAAGGGTAATGGACTTCAATTATGCAAGTATAGTTCAGTGTATATGCAAATCATCTAGTATAATTCACCATATTAATGAAAGGAAAGACAAAAATCACATGAATAGATGTAGAGATGGCATTTGAGATTCAGCATCTGTTTATGATAACAATTTCTAGTAAAATGGGGATATATGAAAAATCTCAACATAATAAAAATCATTTATGACAAAACCAGAGCATCATACTCAATGGTAAATAACTGAAAGCTTTTCTTCTAAGATCAGGTACATGGCAAGGATGTCTGGTTCCATTACTACTATTCAACATAGTATAGAAAGTCCTAGCTTGGAACCATTATTGAGCATTGGGCAAGAAAAAAGATATAAAAGGAAACAATATTGGAAAAGATGTGAAGCTGTCACTGTTTGCAGATAGCATCATGATGTACATAAAATCCTAAAGACTCCATTAAAACACTATTAGAAACAATAATTCATAGTACATAACAGGCTAAAAATCAACTTACAAAAGTAAGTTGCATTCCTATATTCAAATAATGAAATAGATGATAAAGAAATTAAGAAAGCAATCCCATTTACAGTATATAAAATGGATTAATTACTTAGGAATAGACCTATCAAAAGAGGTGACAGACCTATTCAATGAAAACTATGCTATTGTTAAAATAAATGAAAAACACAGGGAGTGGGAGATATCCATCCTTGTGGATGAAAAGAATTAATCTTGTTAGCAACTGAAGCAATATATATAGATTCAGTACAACTTCTATCAAAATTTTAATGGGATTCTTCAAAGAAATAGAGCAAACATTATTGACATTTATGTGGAACCATGAAAGACCCCAAATAGTCAAAGCAATCTTGACCAAAAAGTAAATAAATGAAAGAGGAATGGAGTATCATGCTCCCAGACTTCAAATTATAATAGAAGACTAATCAAAACAGCATGGTACTGGAATCAGAAGTACACAGACCAATGAAATAGAGTTGAGAATTCAGAAACAATCCCTCATTTTTGTAGACAGTTGATCTGTGGGAAAGGAACTAAGATAAAGGAGCCAATGAAGAATGGAAAATCTTTTCAACAAATGGTGCTAGAAAAACTGCACAGCCACATACAGAAAAATGAAACAAGACCACTGTGTCATACCAACATAGAAATTAACTCAAAATGTATTAAAGCCTTGGATATAAGACCAGAAACCAGAAAATACATAAAGGAAAACATAGCTAAATGACATAAAACCAACTCAACATTGACTTCAGGGTCTCAACCCCAACAGGAAGGAAAACAAAAGGAAAAACAAATGAATGAGATGACAGCAAGATGAAAAGCTTCTGCACAGTGAAAGTAATTAGCATTAAAACAAAACAAAAAAGACACCCTACTTAACGGGAAAAAATATTTGCACATGGTACATCTGACAAGAGTTAATATACAAAATCTGAGGAAAATGCATACAATTGAACAAAAAGAGAAGAAAGGACTCAATCAATAAATGGACAGAAGAACTAAATGGACAGAAGACACTCTTCTAAAGAAAAGACACAGATGTCCAGTAGGTACATGAAAAATGCTCAGCATTACTTATTATCAGGGAAATGCAAATCAAAACCATAATGAGATAGCACTTCGCTCATATGAGAATGGCCCATATTACAAGTAGGGAACAAGTCACCAGAAAATATAAAACTGTTGGTGAGGGTATGGAGAAAAAGGAGCATATAGTATTGATAAGGATGTAGACTGGTCCTAATCCCTATGGAAAGAAATATGAAAGTTCTTCAAAACATTAAAAATAGGTCTACTGATGATCCAGAAATTCTGCTCTGTGGTATCAACTCAAAGAATGCAAAAATACTAATTTGAATAGCTACATGCTCTTCTTTTGTTCACTGCAGCACTATTTACAACAACCACTGTTTACACAGCACTATTTACGGTAAGTTTTGTAACTTATGGAAACAACCTAAATGTCTTCTCACAGAACACTGATTTAAAAAGATGTGAAAAAAAATATATGTACACACACACAATAGTATGCCCCTCAGCTATAAAAAAAAAAATCAACTCGTCATTTACAACATGGCTGGAACTAGAGAAAATTATGGTACATGAGATAAGTCTGAAGGAGAAAGGAAAGTACCAGATAATTTCACTTATTCAGAATATAGAGCAAAATAGTCAATGCCAATCAAAAAACACTAAGGAATAAACAAAAACTGAACCAAAATAAATTTTAGAAATATGACTGCAGAATTGAGTATACCAGAGGGTGATAGAAGCTGAGAGTGGGAACAAAGATGGGAGGAAGCATAATAGTCTATAGTATGGAAATATGGATGCTTAGATGGGGGATAGGGTAGGATAACATACCTTTGAAGAGGTGTGAACCTTATTTCCTATATCATGTTACTTCAGTAAAGGGGAAAAAAAAAGAAATACGATGACACCTAAAAGGATATTAAAAAACGTCCAATGGGTAAACCTCAAAAATTCAAACTCACCAAAATTTAGTCTCTTCTATAGATCTATTGGGAGCAAATTCCAGTACAGCTTTATTTTCATTTATTTGCAATGTAGATTTCTCCTCCATTAGTTTTCTCTGGTCTTGAGTAGTGAAATTACCTTTAGGTTTTTCAGTTCCTTGCTGAATTCATTGTTATGGAATGTCCATGATCAACAGTGTTGCTAGGAAAGCCTGACTCATAACCTTCAACCTCACAACTTCTATCTTCCAACACTAAGTCCCTTATTTACCAGTTTGTCCACTTGTTCTTTACTAGACTCTATACTTGGTCTTCTACTGCCAGTTCTTTTGTTTGTGTCATGGTATCCTTGGGGATTTTAAACATTTCACCCCTGTTCTTTCTCCTTAACCAGAAAATCAAATTTCTCCATGGTTCTTATCAGTAACATCTGGATATGGACAATCATATCAAAAGTTCATGACCATTCAGATGTTTTTCTGACCTGCTATTTTGATTTTGTCTTCAAGCCATCTTTGGTCTTTAGCCAACAATGAAGAGCTCTTTCTGCCCTTGCTGCTTTTGCTTCAGTCTCAACTTTCCGGCTAAGAGGTAGTTGGTGATAGCTGAGGCAGTATACCTATCTCAAGGTGAGGGTTTTGGGTAATATTAAGAATTATACCTCTTCATTTTGAAATCAAAGGAGGAATGAGCACAAGAGAGCAAGATGACAATTCACAGGTTACATGGTGGTGGGGGAACCTCAAGGTATACAATGATGTAAAATATATACATTAAATCAATAAAACTATATATTTATTTTATTATATATCTTTCATCATCTCTTGAATCTAGATGGTTAAAAGAATCTGACTGCTCTTTTTCGGATCTTCCTCAACTTTCACTTCCTTTCACTTCTTGATTCACACAGTTACAAATTATTCATCAGTTATAGAGCTCCCCAGCTTAATTCCCACCTTAGCCCTCCCACCTCTGACACCTTTATCTACTTCTGATTCCTGTTATTCACAGACAGAATCCAAAATGAGCATACCACCAAGTCCCTATATTATCTTGTTCCAAAGTCTCTCCCCACTCTACTCCTAACATCATCCATGTTTTCATTCATTATTTTCCAAACACTCTAGATTCTTTTATATGAACATGCTATACTCTATACAATTTTTTTCTCACTGAAATTGAAGAAGGCAAAGGGAAATCATTTGTCAAACTTTTTCTGCATTCAAGGTAGTGTGATGAATTTATACACACACATATCCATATATACATCCATACATACATAAATATTTGGATTTTTTCTAAAAGCAATGTGAAACCTTTGAAGGTTTTAAAATATTGATTTCTTGAGATATTACTAGTATGAAATTAAACTGAACAAAGGTGAAATATACAATTTAATATACTTTGATATTTTACACCCATCCCATAAAATTATCATCATATTTAAGATAATGAACATATTTGTCAGTCCCCAAAGTGATGTCATGGTTTCTTTTAAGTCCCTACTCAGGACTTTCCCTTACTCCAACTTCAGGTTGATTTGTTTCATGTTACTATAAATTAATTTGCATTTTCTAGAATTTTGCATAAATGGAATTCACTACTTAGGTCTTTACATTGTATATTTTGTGTATGTGATTTCTTCATTTTTCACAAATAGCTTTTATTAAGTTAAGAAATTATCTTTTATTATTAGTTTCCTGAGAGTTTTTATCAGGAATGGGTGCCACGTTTTATAAAAATTTTGTTCTTAATATTTTGAGATCATCGTTTTTTAATTTTTAGTTTATAGTTTAAATGTTAGACCAAAATTTCATCCTTAAATTAGGTCTTATTTGGTATGTTTACTACCCATTTTATAAAATGTTTAATTAAAGTTACAAACATTTTGCTTAGAAAATTTATATCTATAGTTTTCTTGTAATTTTTTTTTCTGAAGTTGGTATCAGAGTTATGCTGATATTTTTATTAGCTTTTTTTAAAATTGAGGTGACACGGATTTGCATTGTTTGTCTTTTAGAAGTAGAGGATTTTATCCCACAGGTGTTATCACACTGAACCCACCACAAGAACATCCAAAATCTATCACCACTGTCCATTGTGCTTTCTCACCCTTTTGTTCTTATTCCTCCCTCTTAGTAGTCTCACCTCTATAGTCAGATTTTTAGAGCTAGTTCTTAATTTGGATCTATCTGACCCACATGATGCAGCCATTCCATGCCTACATATCTGCCCAGAGAATACAAAGACATTTATGTGAAGGGAAACATGCACTCCCATGTTCATCACAGCGCTATTTACAAAAGCCAAGCTATGGAAATGATCTATGGGTTCAAATACTGCTGAGTAGGCCAGGAAGTTGTGGTAAATATACACAGTGGAATACAGTTCAGCTATCATGAAAGATAAACTATCATTGTAGAGCCATGGCTGGAACTGGAGAGGACTATACTAGGTAAAATAATAAGGGGGAAAGAAATACTAGATAGTACCACTACTGTGTGGAATGTTGATCTTATAGAATAGTCTGAGAAGTATTATCTCTCTTCAGTTTTTAAAAATTTATGTGAGATTACTGTATAGGTCATGTAGCTTTTCTTGAGCAAGTGTTGGTCTTATGCCTTTTAAGGAATTTTCCATTTCTTACACATTGTCAAGTTTACTGTCATAAAGTTGTTCATAATAAATATTGGTAAAGTGTTAAATATTGATAAAATCTGTAGTGATGACATATCTTTCATTCCCAATACTATTAATGTAAACCTTCTCTTTCTTTCTCTGTCTCTTTCTCCCGCTCTCCACCTCCCATTCCCTCGCCTGGATCTGACAAAAAAAATGAGTCTGGCATCAGTATTTACCAAATTTATTATTGAACTTATTATTTTCTACTTGCTATTTGAACATGTTTGATATGACTCTTTAACCATTTAGGTGGAGTTGATCAAACAGGTAGAGAAGGTTGTGGAGCTCAGGGAAAGTTTAGGATTAGAGATAGAAAAATAATCATGAACATATCATTTGTTCATGATTCTGGGACAGGAGGTGATCATCTAGGAGAAGACTGTAGGTAAACGAGAAAAGAGAACATAACCTGAAAGGTATTCAGCATCTGGGGGTCAAGAGAAAAAGAAGAGCTGAAGATACCAAGAGCAACTTTCTTCTTATAATACTTAGTTTCCTTTATTTAACCATACAAATCACTATTCCACCTTCTAAAGATGCATAACTCAGCTAGTGGGTGACCTTTGAGGTCAGGGGTTCTGTATTATTTTCTATCACCCTTGTCTAACACAGCACAATAACTGACATCCTTTGGACCTTCCAATGAATGGAGTCAGATGTGCTACTGTTGCATGATGAGTTCCTTCCAATGAATGAATGAATGTGGTGAAGAGGTGTTGAATGTTAGGATTAAAGGACAGAGCTATTTTATGATCCAGGTGTCTCCAGGAGACAATTCTGGAAAAAAAAAAAAAAAACAGGCTCAAGATTAAATGAAATGCTTCACAAGCATCTTCATGAGCCCTAGTTTCCTGATCTGTAAACTAAAAGGTTTGGAAAAGTGATCTTTAAACTTACCTCTGTGGATATGGTGAACATGCACGGGAACTCTCTGGCTTTCTGCTTCACAACCAGAAAGAAGACAAAACAATGTGTTTAAATTGGGCTTCCTTTGTGGATGTTTCTATTCTTTGGGTCTTTTGTCTGTTTGCAAGTAGATCAAAGCACATCTTGTGAAATGTTTTGGCCCAGATTAGAATTTAAGATGCACTAAGGTTAAGGGTGGACATTAATAAAAAAATAACTTTGACCTTTCTGAACTGGGGCCCACCACTGGGGTCAAAAGAACCAGGTGTATCCCTGCCAGCCCTGAGACATAAAGATGTCTTCTCTGAGGAGTCATGCAATGGGTTACTGACAGCTTTACATCTACTCCCGCCATGTTGGAAAGCCATACCTCCCTCTCATGACTTATGAGACTGGCAAAGATGATGACAAGAGCCTGGCTGAGGACCCTGGCTGAAATCCTGGCCCATGTGAAAATCCAGCGGAGTGCTACAAAGAAAGGCACCCATCAGAGATTAAGTATGATATTTACAGTTTTATAATTTCTGCAAAAAGCCTAAGTCTCATGTTCTACACATTCACCAAGCTGAACAGACCCTGGAAGGTTTAACTGTTCAGTTGAAACTATAATAAAGTTTATTTTGGTTAAAACCTGAAATGAGTCTGAGTTTGGATTTTTTAGCCTGGTGGCTTCATGTAAACAGTTTATTTAACATCGTTTTTGGCTCTTTTTCAATAAACCACCATGATAATCCCATTCACAGACAAAACAGATCACAGATTAGTAGACAGGCTGCTGTAAAACAACATATTACCTGCTCTTTGTGTGAAATATAAAGATCTGTTTTAACAAAGTACTTATCCTTCTCTGTTTTCACAGTTGAAAACATAGTTTCTTTGGACTTCTATGGAAGAGAAGAAACATTACATTGTTTAGCTCCTTTTTATGCCACAGAAATAGATTTTAATTAAGCACATAAAATGAGCTGGGCTAGGAGCTGTTATTTTCCAGAGAAGGCATGCTGACTTTATTCAAATTGGAAGAGACCCCAGGAGAATGCCAAAATCACCTATTGCTTACATTTCATTTTAATGTGCTCAAGTTCAATAGAAGTTTATCATCTCCATTAAATCAGTACCTATTGGAACTGATTTAATCTTGTTAGCACAAAGAACCACATGAAAAGAAATCAAGTCCCCAGAACAAGATTGTGCATAGCACAGTTGATGGGGGTGGGATGGTAGGGTGTACATAAAAGGAAGAGTCTTCCAATGGCAGAGGACTTCTCACCTGCTCACATGTGCATATGTGTGTGCATGGATGTATGTGTGTGTGCAGTTTGTAAATTGCATACATAGATCCGTGTGCTATGCTATGGGAAGGTCTGGCTATCTGCCATAGTGCAGCACACCCAGAAAGTTGCCAAGCTCTGGAGTCTTCAGCTGTTCAGTGTCACAGCACCATTGAACTCCCCCATGTACCACAAGCTGTGTGATATTTGAACAAACTCATGTCATACGTAAGTGTGCCAGTCAAATGTCTACTGGCAACAGCACAATGGAAACAAATATCTTGATACTAGCCGCAGAGAATTACAGTGTGTGTATGCACATATACACACAGATACACAGGCCCACACATACGTACACACATGCACATATTCATCTCTGCAGGGAAGGGTCAGTTTGCTTTTTATTTTCAGCATCTTCTTTTCCATATACCAGAAATCCATCGATAGTTCATGACTAGAAATGAACAGAGTTCAGGAATCCAGGGATGCTAGATCTTGATTCAACATATAGGTTTACCTTATCTTGGTCAAACTGGACATGAATGACAAATTGGAAAGGTATGACTGGCTGTGTAAAGATGTTAGATTACCCTGAGACTTCTCTGATAGTTTAGTGGATATGGAAGAGGGCTCTCTAGTTTCAAGAACTTATCTAATCTACTTCACAACTACCTGTCTCCAAATACCTTCACCCTGGCAATTTAGTCTTTCAATGCATAATTTTTGAGGAAAAACAATTATCCATAACAAAATGTTATGGCGAGATCACAGTCCTTCAAGATACTTATACAAGTATCAAAAAGAGGTCAAGATAATATCCTGGAACATAATACTTGCCCTTTAACACAATGAGCAGAGTGCCAGGCTGTTTTGCTAATGCACCAATTTCACCTGTTCTTCCCTCCTCCTGGAATGATCTTGCCTACCTACATGCTGACTTTCTCAACCCTCTGATCATGGTGACCTCCTAACAGAGGTCCTCCCGCTTCATGTAGACACTCCCCTTGGGGAACATCTAACCACTCTAAATCACTTAATTCGTTTTCTTTTTCCAGAACACTGAAAACCAGCTTTAAGTATTCTGTTTGCCAGATGACTGGATAAAAAAAGATGTGGTCTATATACACAGTGGAATATTACTCATCAATTAAAAACGACAAATTTGACGATTTTATGATAACATGGATGTACTTAGAATAAATCATATCAACAGAAACAAGTCAGAAAGATAATGACAGAAACCAAATGGTTTCACTAATATATGGGACATAGGAAAAATAAACAAAAAGCCATGAAGAAAAATCAAAACAAGCTAACAACCAAATTGAAGTACACAACTGGGTGGGAGATGGTGGGAATGGTCAGGGAAAGAAGGTGGTAGGCAAACCCCAGGGATTACAAAGATGTGAAATTTATATATAAATAAATTAGTTAATATTAAAATTTTAAAAAAATTAAATGAAATTTAAAAAAAAGGATTGTTTGCCTGTTTCTTTGTTTATCATCTGGATATCTACCCTCAGCAACATGAACTCCATGAGAACAAATATCTGGTCTTTCAAGATCAATAATAAGCACCTCCTCCTTTAAATTAGGATGGTATTTGACAAGACAAGAGTTAACAAATAAGTGTTAATGAATCCTAAGTCCTATGAAGGATGAGTGTGAGAGGAAAATAATATTTAGGCCTCCAGATCTTATAATTTGGGAAGGATTCTGACAGATGTACATGTGGGGTGAACAAGGAAAATTCTACTAGTGTCATTTAAACAATGTCTTTTAACAAAAAAATCATAAGCTCCTTTTGAGTGGATTCTTTGATGATCTTATTCTATGATAGTACTCTGGAATTTCCATTGGGAAGTTCTCTTAATATTCTACCTAGACACTGAATTTTTCCTTCCATTTCAGCCCATCTTTATCTGCCATTCAACAGATACTATAAATTCTACTCAACATCTATTCAATAGAAACTCTATAAATGTTTTCATCATCCTTTATAAGTCTTCTACATTGGGAAAAAGACAAATGAGAATCAATAATGTTCTTATTTTCCTAAATATGATCAATAATAGTTGGAACAGGGGACGGTTGTACAGGTCCATGGATAAATTTGGACTTTGGTTTGTGTTACGGAAACTTCTGAAGTTCTCATTGAGTGGAGAGTATTAGGGAAATCTTAGTGGAGGTGCTAGGAGGCAACCATTTTCTTGACACTGTGTTTTAAAAACTCTTGTCTTTAATCCTAGGGACACAAGCACTGTTCTGAACACTTTGCTGTGTAGACATTCAGTCAGCAAAGGTTTAGTAGCACTGCTCGGGAGCCAGTATTGTGCTTCACAGGATCTCATAGTAGGTCAAAATGAAATGTGAGTCCTGTGTGTGGTACTAAACTATAGACTGACATATGATAAAGGTGGGACATGAAGGCTTCAAAAGAAGACAAATAGAGTTCCCTGCAGAGCACTTTTTCTAGAATTTTCTGGACCACTGCTTCAACTATGACCAATGCTAAGTCACAGCCTGGAGCAGGGTTTGCAAAGCCTATAAGGATCAAAACTCTGCCTCTGGGCATGGTAGCTGCATAGCAGAAGAGTGTGCTGTCTTTGTGAGAACCAGCTCTCAGCAGCCAATCATCCCAGTGCAGCACTTCTGAGATTCTATTGGTAGCTTTGTTCTACTCTGCAGTATACAGAAAATATAAATTAAGTTCAAAAGCAGGACAGAGGTTGAGAGAAGAGCTGACTTTGATGTTTGGAGCCTTAGGTTGAAGAGAATTCTCTTGGCTGATTCACAAAGGAAATAAAATGCCATCATAAGGAGAGTAGCTTTAGATTTTCACTTTATCTTCAAAATAAAAGATTAGGGACACAATTCTGGTTGAGGTGGTTAAGCGAGTGTCCGTATAATTGAATTTCATGCTCATTATTTCCCTCTGAAGTGGTGTATACAAGCAGTCATTGGAAAGCAGGTTTAACAAAATACATTGGCCAGGCCTTGGCTGAACTTTGAAGCTTTTCAAAAATTTCCAAGTTCTTTCATTCTTTATGGTTCCTGTACAATATGTATGAGAAAACACTGATATATAGAGTCAGTGAACTAGTGAGTTTCAAGACAAGCTTCTCTTCCATCAGCAAATAAGTAATAGGATTTGAGCCTTTTATTTTCTGCACAAGATTAGACAAGGTCTGAGGGATTTGGCATTGATATCTAATAATTGAGACACATCAGAGTCCAAAGTGTGAATATACCAACATTCTGTGTAACCCGAAAATGGTAAATCAATGCCTTTATATTTTTGTCAAGTCCACAGAGTGTACAACACCAAAAGAACACCTCTAGGGTAAACTGTGGATTCTGGGTGGTAACGATGTTTCAATGTAGGTTCATCAGTTGTAAAACAATATGCCAGTCTTGTGAGGGAAATTGATAAAGGGTGAAGCTGTGTGTATGTGGGAGCAGGTTATAAATGCAAAGTTTGTGCTTTTGCCTAGTTTGCTCTACATCTAAAATTGCTCAAAAAAATTAAAGAAAATACCAGGTCATGGTAATAATTATGGTGAACTTTGGTGTCTTTTGTCTGAGTCTTTGTTTCTTCTTTGTTACTCAAGTTTTCTTCTTTCTTTCTTTTTTTTAAAAAATAATTTATTCATATATAAATTTCACATCTCTGTGTTCTCTGGGGTTCAAACCCCTTCCCTGACCATTTCTACCTTTCCCACCTCCCTTACCCCCAGGTTGTGTACTTCAATTTGGTTGTTGGCCTGTTTTGATTTTTCTTCATGGATTTTTGTTTATTTTCCCCATGTCCCATAGAGTAGTGAAACCATTTGGTTTCTGTTTTTTTCTTTTTGACTTCTTTCTGCTAGTATGAATTCTTCTAAGTCCATCCATGTTATCAATGCAATTCCTATAAAAATTCCAATGGCATTCGAGAGAATGGAGGGCCAACTATTCCAGACTTTTCCTTTTTTTTTTTAATAGACCCCTAAAAAGGAGATTGTTCAATGCAAAAGAATGAGCTGCTTGTAGGAAAATCAGGAATCATTTGGATAAAAGTCTCAGCAATTTTGTAGTGATCACATGTACATTGAGTGTGACTCAAAATATTACCCATACATCCCACCAGAAAGCTGGAGATGGAGAAACGAAGGATCTTCTTATTTGAACTTTATGTGTTCACAAATTTGGGAACAAGAAGTCACATGTACACCTTTTTTTCCAAACCAAACTTCTAATGCAGTGTTTTGGCCACTTCATGAATTTTCTGTTGGAGTAAAATCAGGATTCATAGGTCTTAAGTCTTGACTGCAAGGTGCTCTGAGTCTTCCTTGGAATGCAGGAATAGAAATAATGGTTGTTGTTTATTGTTTGTTTTTAAAATATTTTTATTGCCATATCATTGGTTTATATCATTGTTAGTATTTTGGAAGTTAGAACTGCTGCCCTCTTGAGGTGTAATTACCATACTGAACTCACCACCAAAGCATTCTCTCTCTTCACTCTCCTCCACCATAGTCCATTGTGCTCTCTTCACTTTTTTCTCACCCCTCTCTGTAACTTACTCCCTCTGTGTGTCTCCGTTCTATGGTCAGCTTTCAAGACTTGCTTCTAAATATTTCCTCTGATTTTTAAGTTTTCTATATTTCACATATAATATTATATGTGACACTATATTATATCCATCTTTCTCTTCTGGTTTATTTGCTGAGCATAATCCCTTCTAACTCCTATATTGCTACAAATGGCATGATTTTTTTCTTTTTGATCACTGAATAGTATTCTATTCCCTATATATACCACTTCTTCTTCATCTACTCATCTGTTTTTGGGCATGTACTTTGTTTCCATAGCTTTGTTAAGGTAAAGAGTGCTTTAATAAATATAGCAATGCAAGTTTCCTTTTGAATTGGTATTTTTGTATTCTTCAGCTGGATACGTCAAAGAGGATTGTTGGACCATATGGTGGATTTTTTTTTTTTTTTATCTTTTGAGAAACCTCCATACTGTTTTCCATAAGGGCTCTGCCAGTCTACATTCTGACCAACCAAGAGGATTCCTTTTCTCCACATCCTCTGTAGCACTTGTTGTTCACAGTCTTTTTGATAGGGGCCAGAGAATGACCATTTCTTGAGCTTATACAAAATTTCTGACACTGTTGTAATGTCTCCTATTCATTATCATGGAGTTATAGATATCAGCATTCTTATCTGTGTTTTTCAAATTTTCTCGAGGGAAAAGCCAGAGGTTTTGCTGTTGTTTTCTGTTAGTCTTATTTTTTCCTTTCTTCTTTCCCCATGTTGTTACAGAATTAATTTTTGGTTCACACTGTTTGATGATAGGATCACAGACTTGGTTATTAAGATACCAAATTGCTAAAGCCATGTCTAAATATTGACTGTTTTTCATATTTACTACAGCAAGTGCTGCATGGTGATGCATCAGCACCGTATCTGTGTAATATATTACTTTAATCAAAAGGATGGGTGTGATGGTCAGAGAAAGTGATCATAACCTGGGTGACACAGCAGGTAAGACCTGTAATTCCACTACAGGTCAAGTTAACTCTGGCACCTATGAGTTTTATTTATAAAAGCCAAAAAAAAAAAAAAAACGAAAATAATTATGCTAAGGTGCTCTTTATTTTAAATCAGTTGACTACAGAAGGGGCTAGCAGGAAAGTGTCTCATCTTCTCTATTTTCTTGAGCACACTCAAATCAGATCCATTACTTCCAGTTTCTCCAGGAGAAAGAGAAGCCTTGGTACCTGGTCTACCATGTTCTGACCATCTTACTCCCTCCTGTTGCTTCTTCTTTTTCACCTCTTCCCAGCAGCGACCTCTGTGTAAAGCATGGAATTCAAGGAGGTGGAGGGGAAGAGTGGCATAAGAACAATGAAATATATTACAGTGTCCAAAGAGTCCTCAGGAATTCAAACATAGCAAAATTATTATGTTTAATGTAAAAATTGAACTTAAAATATTTCTGTTCTGTGTTTAATAACAGCAGGTATGGCTAAACTAAGCCAAGTCAGCTAGATCCTCTCAGCCAGGCAGCCTGGCTTCTCTTAGCAAAAAGATAAAGAAAATAAGGGCTCTTGAAGGTTAATAGAATCTATCACCTACTAAAGAATGCAAACTGTATAAATATTCAGGTTTTAAAATAAAATCCCCCAAAGCCAGTATTGCAAAATGAGGTCAACTCAGTCTGGCAGGGCCCACTGGCTTGTCTTTTGTGCCGCGTGCTGGTGTGTCTTGTGACCAGAACATCCATGACATATAGACACAGCTTTTGCCTCTAGATTGTATATTGAAACTGTAAAAGCAGAACTCCCATAGCTCAAGTTTATAGAAAAACGTGACAATGTTTGAAGTAACTTAGCTGAGACTAAAACAGTCTGACATCACAGCCTTGGGGAAGATGATGGAGAATTCTTAATTTCTTCGGAAAATTGAAAAAACAAATTATTTTCAGGTGTTCAATTGGCCACCCAAGCACAGTTCTTACACTGCTGTTCTTCTCTGCTTTTAGAGAATCACAAAGCAAGAGACTCTGCTTAAGATATCAGACATGTCTTATAATTCTGTGTATCAGACAGTGCTGGTGATTCTTCATTTACCCTCCAACCCACCAGTTACTTCTGTATCCTTGTCTGCTTTGTTCCATATTCCGGGATCTAGCAGAAGTCAGAGGTTAGGTACCTCAAGTTATAATGAATTGTATTACTTGGGGTACTTCACCTCTGACTTCTGCTGGATTTGTCCAACAGGAGCCACCAGTAGGAGGTTCCTGGAGAGCAGCAGGAGAGAGAGAGACCATGTACTAGTCCCCATCCATGACTCTCTTCCATACCTGATCCTCTCCAGTCTCTCTGACAAGATCCCATCTCACAGTCTCTTTTTTGGTTGAGGTAAAGGTTTTACACCATCACTGATCCCTTGATGACTCACCTTCTCACTCATTAATCCTGCCCATGGTCCCATCTGTTTTCCATTGGGATTCTGGATCTGGATGATGTCTAGACCTGCTTCTTAACCTTACGCTTCTGGCTACAGCTTCTGTGTCCTCATCTTAGTTTGGGTACAAAAATATTACTTTGTGCTGACTATAAATGAAGTATGCTCATTTCATTAAGAACAAATGAAATGATCAGTTCTTTCAAGATTTTATCATTTTTTTTTACATATTCATTCCATTCCATCACCTGTTGGTGAGGAAAGAAAAGAGTGGTTTATCCTTTTTTTCTTGTTTCTGGACTGACCAATCTTTACTCTTTTACAGTCTGTACTCTCGAGGTACAAGCTATATATTGGTGTATTTATGACAGTTTCTTGGCTACCATTGCCCCTCATTTGTCAGTGGTGTGAGAGGGAGGCTTGAATAACTTGTTTAGCAGGCTCTTGACTCTACTCACTACATGGCAAAATAGAAAGGTTTTGTCTATGTTGCAATCTATGGCTCTTGGTGTGTCTTCTCTGTCTGCACTGAGCCATCCTGCCAATTGTACAAACTATTTGGTAACAATCCCATCCTTCTAATGCCAATAGTAACATAACCAACCCTTTTTTCCACATTTGTAAGCATCAGGCTTACCAATCTGCATAGGATCTTTATTGATTTAGCAGTTACATAGACATATCAGGTTAGGACTGGAGGAACTGGTTGACAAATGAGCTACCCACATCTTCAGGAACCTTCACACTCCTGCCCTGGGCTCTCTCCCTTTGGTGTTTTCTTGTGCTCCCTTCTGATATTTGTGTTCTTGATACCCTTTATTCCCCTCTCTTAGGCCCAGGTGTGCATACTTACACGTGCACATACCCACCAGGCCAATCAAACTTGGGGAAGACACTATACCCAAGGTATGCAGGTCAGTGGAGGAAAAAGTCAAACCAAATCATTTACCCTACAAGTTCTAATACATCTCTATCTAAATATAACTGTAGAAAAACTAAATTCTGCTCTCAGTTTCACCAGTTAATCACTAGCAGAAAAGAACTCAAACACATCTATCTTGCTCTGAGATTGGTGATTCACTATTTCAGAAGAAAAGCAGGAGGGTATGATGGGTATGGTCAGGGCAGAAACCAACCATATCAGTCAGCTAAATAAACTGGAAACTGTACACAGAATATACAGACTCACCATCTCAGAAAAAAAGAAAATAAAAATTGAAATTACATCCAGCATTTTTTCTCATTAAAATTGTTTAATATGTCTCAAAATTCTGTGACAGTTGTTTGCATTAAAAATTATTAATTAACTAAAATTACTTAAAGCTGTCACATAAAAAAAATCAAATGCTGCAAAAAGCATTCTATTTTCTTCCTAAGGCTTTAGGATGCATTATCATTAACCAGTCTTTTATGATTAACTTATATTGCCAATTGACGTAAGCAGTTTAGAGACTATTCTTCCACCACTGATTAAGACTGGGGTGAGAGGTATTTGGGGTAACATTTATTTAGCTTTCTGAGTTTTCTGGGAAGACTTGGTGGCCTTGTCAGCTCTGGCTGACTTCTTGTCCACAGCTTTGATGACACCCACAATAGCTATCTATCTCATGTCACACATAGCAAAATGACCCAGAGGAGGATAGTCAGAGAAGCTTTCAACTCACATGGATTTGACATGAATCAAATGAACTATGGCAAGACTTTGGGGCCATCTTCTGGCTTTCCAGAAGTACAATCAATCTTCTTCTTTAGTTTAGCAAAATGACAAGAATATGAACTATATGCCAACTCAGTGCACGTACACATACAGCATTGATTTGGCCAATGTTTCAGAATAATCACCTGAGGTATGAAGCCACCTGAATCCATTGATGGGTTATTATTATTTTTAATAATTTATTTATATATACATATATTTCACATCATTGTAATCCCCAGGGGTCATGGTGGGTTATAATTGCTGTCCAGCCACATTGCCATGACAAACATCTTTGACAAGTTCTTGATACTGAAGTCCACATTGTCCTTAGGAAAAGCTTCAGTCAGAGCTTCATAGTGCATTTCAACCGATTTTACTTCAGTCATTACACTGATTGGAGCAAAGGTGACTACCATTTCAGATTCAAGAATACATCACAATTCATCCTATAGGGCAGTCATAATACCATCAATTTTGTAGATGTCTTGAAGAGGCAGGCACAAAGGCTTTTCAGTTGGATGAGTTGGTGGCAGGATATCATCTTGAGCTTCAAACAGTATGTTCCTCTGGCACTGTCATCTTTAAAAATAACTTTCCTTCCCTTGAACTAAGTCAGATTAGCACTTGGCTCCAGTACATTGTCACCAGTCCAACCAGAAATTGATACAAATGCTACTATGTCAGAGTGTATTCACTTTTCTTATTGTAGGTACTGACTTTTTTTCATGAGATAATATAAAAGATCAACGAAAGCTTTGATTTCCTTTCTTTAAAAGGGGAAAAATAATTGTTAAACCCACAGTCAGGCTTATAAGAAGAGAGAAAATCAAAGTATTGAGAATCAGAAATGGAAGAGATGAGATTACAATAGATACTGCAGAAATGCAAAGAATCATGAGACACTTATAATTATCTATATGCAAACACTGGACAACCTAGAAGAAATGGACAAATTTTCAGAATCATACAACCTTTCACAACTGAACTAGGTTGAAATGGACAGTTTGAATAGAATAATGACAAATATAGACATAGAGTAAGGTAAACAAGCTAGCTACTACACTATAGAAACAAAGAAATAGAAAGATTAAGCAAAATGATCCCTAAGAATTAAAGCCCAGGGTCAGATGGCTTCACTAGTGAATTCTCTCAACTCTTAAAGAATTTGTAATGCATTTTATCAAATTCTTCAAATAATTGAAGAGAGAGTGCTTACCAAAACCTTTCATGAGGCCAACATTATCTTGGCTCCCCAAAACAAACAAGGACAGCACAACAGAATTAAACTACAAAAAACTAACATCTTTGATGAAAATGGGTGCAAAAATCTCAAAAAAATCTTGGTAAGTTGAGGCCAGCAATTAATAAAGAGACTCATTGACCATGACTTAGATTTATCCTATGGGTACAACGTTAGTTCAGCATAGGCAGATCAATCATTTGCATTCACAGTATTAACAAAAGAGAAAGATCAAAATCACATTATTATTTCAATAGAGGCTGGGAAGGCATATGATAAAATTCAACAAATGCTAAAAAAATCTCAGTGAAATGGGAATTAGAGAAACATATCTCAACATGATAAATATCACAGATGATAAACACACACAGCCAATATACTCAGTAGTAAAAACCTGAAAGCATGGCCCCTGAGAGGAACAAAGCAATTTTCTTTTTTTTTAATTTTTAGTTTTATTTCTAAATTCTTATAAATTCTTACATAAGTAAATATGGTAAGTGGTGCCTTTCATCCTTCACCCCCCACCCCCTTGTATTCACTCAGTCTCTCAGTCTCCACTCTCATTTGAACAAAACAATTTTCATCACCAATTGTTCAACACAGTGTTGAAGTTTTAGTTGAAGCAATTAAGCAAAGAAAAAATATGCAAGGAATCCAAATTGGAAAGAAGTTAAATTACCACATTTTGCAGGTGATATGATAGTATACATAGAAAATCTAAGTCTGTCAAAAAAAAAAACACTACTAGAAATAGTAAATGAACACAGTATTGCAATATACAACATCAATACACACAAAAAAATATCTATTGTATTTTTAATGGTAAACAGTTCGATGAAAGAGAAATTAAGAAAGCAATCCCTTTTATAATAGCACCAAAAAGAATGAAAGGTTTGGTAATAAGAGAAACAAAGGATGTAAGGGATCTACATCCTGGAAACCATACAGCAATCAAAGGAAGCAAAAGAGACGCAAACCAATTGAAGATTTGGATCCCCTGTTCATGAATTGGAAAAATAAACATTGTTGAAATGACCATACAATATGCAATTCAATGAAAAATTTATCAAAATTCTATTTCCTTGTCACTCTTCAAGGAAATAGAGCAAATAATTGTATAATTTTAAGGAATCACAAAAGACCTGGATAGCCAAAAAACCATGAAAGAAAAGGAAAATTGAGGTAGCATATTACCTTAGTTTAAACTATATCACACAGTAGTAGTAATCTAACAGTATGTTGGAACAAAAATAGAAGCACAAACCAATGAAAAACAATAAGGAACCCAGATATAAATCCACACAAATGTTAATTTTTCACAAAAGAACAGTGATTATGAACGAGAAAGTCTCTTTAACAGATGATGTTGTGAAACTTGGATTATACACAGATACACACACAAGAAACTTGATCATTACTTAACTCTATTCACAAAAATCAATGCAAAATGTAAAAACTTGGGTATAAGACCTGGATTTCAGTCTTACAGATGTATTCAGGCTAACACCTTCAACAGCAAGAGAAACAATAGCAAAAATGAAGAAATGTGATCACATTAAACTTAAATTTTGTGCTATGAAAGAGACCACCACTAAACAGAATTGGAAATCTGTGCAGTGGGAAAAAATATTTGCACATAATATATCTGCCAAGGGGTGAATTTCCAAACATGTAGAGAACTCATACAATTCAAAAGCAAAACTAAAAAAAAAAAACGGGCAATATGTTTAAATACTTCTGCAAAGACTCTTCCTGACCTACGGGCACATGGGAAAAACGTCCATATCACTTATTATAAGGGAAATACACATCAAAACCACCTCATTCCTGTGAGAATGGTTTATATCAAGAGACTGGAAATAACAAATATTGGTGAAGATTACAGAGAAAGGACCACTCATACACCATTAGTGAGAATGTAATTTGATGAATCTCCCATGGAAAATGATATTAAGATTACTCAAAAAAATACAAATAGAAATGCCATATTATCCAGTAATACCACTTGAAGATATTTATCCAAAGAACATAAGAACATAATAAAAATAACAGTCATGGAAAAAGATTCATGCACTCCTATGTTCATAACAGCATTGAACCAACCTAACTACTCTTCAACAGATGACGAGATAAAAATTTATGGAATGTGTACTCAATTGAATACTACTCAGATATTTTATAAGATGAAATACTGTCTTTAGAACAAAATGGATAGATATTGAAGGGATTAAGCTAAGTGAAATAAGTCAGGAAGAGAAAGACAGGTGCTGGATGCTTTCATTTATTTGTAAAATGTAATAGCCAAAGGAAAAAAAAACAACTGACAAGTGAACAAGAACATTTTTTAGATTTCATGAAAAATACACTAGTTACCAGAAGGATAGGGGCAAAGGGACAGGGATTATAGAGGGAAGGTGATAGTGTTTTGGCATTGGAGATCTGGTGGAGGGTGAGTTTGCCATGTTCACTTACGGAGGTTAATATATAAATAGATTCTAATAAATAGTAGAATAGGTAGAATAATTAATAGGTTAAATAATGAACATATTTGACAATAGTGTTGATTGCAGAACTTTGAAAGTGATCTTACACACATAAATAGATGTGATTTACCACAGAGAAGAGGACCAGAATAAAAACTATTATCAGACATTGTGGTCTTTGCTCATAAGAACCAACATGCTTGTTTAATTGAATCACAGCTTGTAATCACCGAATTGGATTTTGATTTAATTGTTAGTTTGTTTAGCTGATTGGTTGAAAGTCAAAGTTACAGTTTTCATTAAAAGTTAATTGTTTTTGTTGTTGTTGTTAGTTTGTTTTTTGTTTTGAGACTTGGTCTTGCTATTTTTGCCTGTGGAACCTCAGGCTCACATTGCTCAGGGTACTACAGACTCAAGCAATCCCCATCCTCAGCTTCCCAGGTAGCTGGAATTACAGGCATGTGCCACCATGCCCAGCTAACTTTTTGGAACTAGGTCTCACTATGTGCCCCCTGCAGGTCTTGAACTGTGATCCCTGGGCCCGGCCACGGCTTCCTAGACTGCCGCTTGCAGGCATGCGCCACCATGTCCAGCCTCATTTAGTATTAACTGGAGTCAGTAAATATTTTCATTATATTACAGACACACAGATTCTTTAAAATACACATGTTTGGGTTCAAGATATGAGAGACAAAATCATTAGAATCTTCTGGATGAGATGGGGAAACAGTGTAAACACAGAATGTGATGAGTGTAAATTGGTGTGTCATCTTTATATAGAAATGATGGAAATTCTAGTGATTTTGATAGCAAAACAATGGTATTTGTCTCATGATCTTTCTATACCTACTTCTGGAGTTCAAATTATCATTTGACTGATACTGCTCCTAATTTCCCTGTCTCCTATCATATCATTTCTATCAGTTTATGTTCTGTTGCACAACAAAAATTATATGGGGAGAAGAATTAACCTAATTTTTAGAATTTAGTTTGCCACTTTTAAGCACAGTTTAAAAATTTATATTAGCCACTTTTTTTTTTTAATCTAGGAGGGTTCCTACTAAGCCATAGATGAATCAGCAATGGACCATTTCTTACTCTTTGCTAGTCATCAGAATTAGAATTTCGTTGTAGAACTGAGTGGTGATTCACATGGGCCAGACAGGTAAATTGAATGAGTGTTGCTGGGTGAGGATATGCAGAAGATGATGTGAACTGAAAAACTGAAGAGAGTTTGACTTACCCAAAAGGGCTGCCATTGCTCAGTGAATTTTTATGTAAGAATACATTATTTTTGCAAGACAAGCCCTATGTACTGTATTTGCTCTTGAGACTTCCAGGTTGTGCCTTCTGTGGGCTATAATATTTCCGAGACTTAGTGTTTGTTCTGGGAGGTGTCAGGGTGTGTGCAATTAAATAGTGATCTTCTAGAGAGCTAGGGGGTTAAAAGAAAGGTTGTGGATTTTCTTGGAGAGAAAAGTACTGGATATCCTTCTTCTGCTTCAAATACTCCTTTTTAGTTACCTGCACCATCCACCTCTCATTTCCTTCCTTTATACATATGTGTCAAGAACAGCACACACTCTGGGACATGGGAATATCAAGACTATGAACTTTCTGTTTTCATCCTTTGGAGCATTTTCTAATTCACATGATTCCGATTGGAGTTGAGAACAATTGATAATGGAAGATAGGCCGTGACTTTCAGGATATGACCAACCCATGTGGACATGGTATGGTGCTTCTAGAATGTTCAATTTATAGTTTTACAGTGGATACTGGAATAAAGAGGTTAATTTTGCTTTTTTTTTTTAAGAGAAAAATGTTGACTTGAGGATAAAGGGGAGAAATGGGACCTCATGGGACTTTTTCATTTGGGTCACAAGGAAACTGATGTAACTAACTATATATTCCCAGTTCCCCCACCTTCCCCACCAAGTAGTAGTTTCAATCTAATAGGGGAGACCAATAATCGAGAAAACAGTTCCCTTAGTGAGTGAGACAATTGTAGACTGATGTTTTAAGACTGCATTTGAACAAAAAACATTGACCTAAACTTGGATGGGAGGTTCAGGCTTTAGAGAAACCATCCCCAAGTAATGAAGGGCAGATATGATGGATAGATAGTTACCTCTAAAACAAGGGGGAAGGAATAGGAAAGCACTCCTGTCAGATTGACCAGTGTGTGCAAAACATTTACTGGGAAGAAACAACATTCCAGAAAATGACAGCAGATCAGTATGGGTGATGAGTTGGGAACAAAATGGGGCATAGTAAGAGATGAACTTGAGAGAAAGCAGAACATTGGCAGCCAGGGATTTTCATTCCTTCTTTATACAGGGATAGATTCAGGAAAAGTTTTCAGTAAGGTAAGCACATGTCAAATCTGATTTTTGAAAGGATCATCCTGGTTTTTGTGCATAGAGCTGGTTAGAGAAAGAATTAGAGTGGATACAAGGAAATCTTTAAAAATTTTTGTAGACTAATAATTTCTAAATTCTTTACAATGCTAGATGAAGTTCTAAAAGTTTGGTAGCATTAGTTATACTAAATGCTCCTAATAGTCTATAAAACAGGTATTATTATTGTCTCTATTTTGCAGATGAAGGAACTAAGATATAAAGAGGGTAACATTCTTAAGCTCCCATAGCAGGTAAAGGTTTGGACTAGGGGGATGTCAATGAAGAAATGAGAAGGGAAGATACTTAAGGAACAGTTATTCAGGAGCTAGGATACAGAATTTGGTCAACTGGATATGTATTTGATTAAGGGGAAATCTGTGAGCCCTTGAATGATGTCCTGAATGAAATACAAGCCCTGATGTTTTTATGAGCTACAACCCCATCTCTACACTGAAGAACTCTCAGGCACTGAAGACTACAATTCCCAGCATGTCATAAATCTGGCTTCCTGAATGGAGTATTTGGGAAGTAGGGGTGAAGTTATGCTGTTATGCTTGGCATATAACATATTGGTTTGGGCTCTTTTGCTTTTCTGACTTTGACTTGCACTTAGGAACTTGAAGAAGACACCTGAAGGAGAAATATGTAGAGACATTAGGAAGAGGTACTTGCAAGAGACCTGTGGGGAGGCCACTCCTGGTGCTTGTCAGGAACAGTGACAGGCATTATCTTGATTTGTACTGTGATAATGAATTTTGAATTTTCCATTCCAACTCAGCAATTTGGTACATGCTTAATTTCTGTCTTGTGGTTCCTCATCAGAAAGTACCTTAAATTTATGGCAATTAGAAATATTGGAGATTAAATTAAGCTTCAGGATTAATGCATATTTCAGATCTCAGTGGCCCTACTTCAGATCAACCCTGTTTGGGTAGACATTTGCCCACCAGAGGGTAGGTAATTTGCTGGAGGTGGGGGGATTGTTGGGGAGCTATTATTAGTAATAATATCATTATTACTATTCATAACTGTTAGTTATAGAAAATAAATTAATATTACTAATTATTACTAATAATATATTACTAGTAATACTATATTATATATTACTAGTATTATTACTAGTAGTACTATATTATATATTACTAGTATTATTACTAGTAATACTATATTATTATTATTATTATTATTATTATATCCATTCTTCTCCCTCTCTAATTCTATTAAAGATCTTCCATACCAAGAGACTACTTTCTTTCATTTGTGCAGCAGAGGACTGAACCTTTTCATATCATGCATCACTTAACAGTTTGGAATCCCTGAGTGCCCATTGATTGCATACTAGCAGATGAAGAATGCAGACCAGGCATTACCCATGGGGATTCTAGACTCCTGGATTATACTAGAGGATAGATTATGGAAGCATCCCTTAAAATAGAATAACTGAAGAGATCACACATCCAATAAGAGAAAAGTTCAGAATTGAATCTCGGCATTCTGTCTTTGGAGTAGTGTGCTCTTAATCAGTACAAGATGCTGCATCATTTTCTAAATATTATGTGGAACAATCCCTCAAGAAATGAACTTATTGATATCCTCATTAAAAAATGTTCTTTTCTTCTAAAGTCATCTTGGACATCAGCTACCAGTCATCTTTTTCCTTCAACAATAATGAGTATTGCAAAGAGCTAGCATGGACCTAAATTTTCTTGACTGTTGGATATGTGACTTGGGCACTTAACTTTTCTCTGTGCCTCACTTTCCTCATTTATATGCAATTTTTCCTTCCTCATTTATCCTTTTTGTGAGGATTAAGTGACTTTATCTGTCTATCTAATTTGAGAACAAACTCTGATATATATATATATATATATATATATATAGTAAATGTTATATAAGTGCTTGTTATTATTGCTGTTATTTTTGTTGACAATATTGACATCTGTTTTTGCTCTTTCTGTATCTGTTCTGTTTTCTTTAAAAGCCCACCCCCTTCCCTAGATATATTATCCAAGAATTATGGTAACATTTGCTCAGTGCACTGCTCTCCCCTCATCTCTGGATACTATATTAGGTTTCTTGTTTCATGGAAATTGTTTGTAAACTTAGGCATATTGATAGTCAACAGTTTAAATGCCCTGAGGGAAGTCTGAGATTGCTACAGTTTACATCTAAATTGTTAAGCTATTTCAAGTGTCTGGAACTCTACTCCTTTAGAATCCAGGGAGATGATTATTTTTCTTCATCTCAGAACTAATGCAAATATAGTGATGTCAAATCAATTTTACCCATTGAGTTCTTGATAAATGCTTTTTTCTTCTGTGTCTTGAAATCCTAAACATTTGGTTATTGGTTTGGCAGGTAAATCAAGGAACATCCTTAATACATAAATATAGGACCCTATTTAGCTAGATTAGAGGTTGAATGGATAGACTATCTATTTGACACATGTACTCAGAAGAGATTCAAAATGCTTCAGCATGAAAGAGCAGAGATGCCACGGTTTAGATTTGTCTGTTCCTTTTGATTTTTCAAAGATATAATTTGAAAAAAATAATAATTGACACCTGTTGGACTCTCTGTTTTAGACACTATAGTAAACCTGCATATATTATCTTATTTGGACCTAAGAAAAAACTGTGGTATAGGAATTAATTATTCCCACTTGACACATGAGAAAACTGGGGCTTAAAGATGATAAAAGACTTTGCTAGCATCACACAGTATTAGAGTAGTTGCAGTATTAGTTTGAATATCATCTTTGGAGGTAGTAAAATTTCTTTATCATTTTTGCTCCCTCTATTACTACTCACTATTTTTCAGATCATGCATCACTGTTGGTGAATTTCTTTGGTAGCTTCTATTTTAGTTTTTTCTATATGTCCTTAATTTTTGCAATACTATTTTCTAATTGAAACTATATCCTCAGTTTACAATTATTTAACATATTGTTTATTACAAATTTAGGATATATGAACTAGTTTCTAAGAATTGATTGTTATTTTGGAAATTATCTAATTATAGTGGGTAAAAGTTCTTTAAGTGGTTAAATCTAAATTGAATTCTGGTAACTGCAAGGAAAAGGTGGCTCACTTAAGAAACTGCAGGAAAAAAAGAAGAAGCCATATGGTGAAATATAAGTTTGAATACTAGCCCATACACACCAAAAAAAAAAACACAAAAAACCAAAAACCCAACAACGAAAACACCCCCACTAAAACCAAAAAATAAAACAAACAAAAAAATTCACCAGTAACACTCAAATGAAATAATGAATATATTCTTACATACATAATCTTGGAAAGTGCCATTTAGAAATAAATGAACTGCTATAGGAATTAACATATGACATCATTAACAAAACATATCACCAACACCGTAACCCTGCCAGAAACTATATGCAGGAAAGAAGATAATAGAAAAATTGTAGAAAACTCACCTTAGTATCCACAACCACAGGAAGATGAACGAAGAATAAAGAAGCAATTGAGGTTACAAAAAAATCACTCAACTAAACCAAAAATAATAAAAAAAATAAGTTTTTCCCCCCCCAGAATAGAATTGAAATTCTATCAGACCGTTATCACTAAACTGATTTAGGAGAGATTGTAAAAATAAAACTGATTTAATTTACTGAGGGTTTTTATTTTTTTAATCTGGAGGGGAGAAGAGTATACAAATCTCAGAGCTAATTTTCTTTAACATAAACCAAGATTTATCAGAATGGAAAGGCAAAAGAGAAAAAAAATCAAGAACTTTGTAAGGAGTGGATACAAATGGAAGGCATAAATAGTCTCTTCTGAGTTAATCTATTCATTAATGGTACATGTAGCCCTGAGATATGCACCTGACTGGTAGAACAGAAAGGAAGGTTTTGAGAGAAGGCACTGGAAAAAAATGTTACTTTTTTCTTTTAAAGTGCCTCCCTTACACTACTACACTGCGGGTGGCAATGTAAACTAGTTCAACCACTATGGAAAGCTGTGTGGAGGACCCTCAAGCTAATGAAAATGGAACTACCATATGACCCAGCAATTGCTCTTCTGGGAATCTACCCAAAAGAGACCTCAATGTGGGTACAAAAGGACACCTGTACCCGGATGTTTACTGCAGCACAATTTATAATTGCAAGGTCATGGAAACA